>CAUYTI010149918.1:0-28909 GCA_963575145.1 Galago senegalensis | reverse complement strand
GGGCGCCTGTGGTCCCAGCTACTTGGGAGGCTGAGGCAGGAGACTCGCTTGAGCCCAGGAGTTGGAGGTTGCTGTGAGCTGTGATGCCATGGCACTCTACCCAGGGGGATAGCTTGAGGCTCCGTCTCAAAAAAAAAAAAACTTCAGAAGTCCAAGGCCATTCTACATACTGTTTATAAATACATAGCATAGAAACTTAGATTGGCAAGGTAAATATCAAATTCATGATCCTCGTTGGCTCTAAGAAGGCAAGTGGTAGAGTGGGACTAGGAATAAGGGGTGACCCCCTTATCTATGAATGATCTATTCCTTTCATTTAAAAACGTGCAATGACAAAATATAACAACTGTGTATTCTGGATAGCGGGTATATAAGTGCTCTGTGCTTTTCAAAACATGTCAGAATTTTTCAAAAATCGGGGATGGTAGTAAAACATCCTATACTCGAAGACTGCTCGCCTTTGCTCGGCCTCTCTTATGTAGATAGAATCT
This sequence comes from Galago senegalensis, assembly GCA_963575145.1. NCBI lineage: Eukaryota > Metazoa > Chordata > Mammalia > Primates > Galagidae > Galago > Galago senegalensis. Next base: position 28,418 of record CAUYTI010149918.1, on the reverse strand, counting down.
ACAGGTACGGTTTCCTCATTAGCAGATGCGGTACCTCCAGCCCCTTCAATCTAACAGCCTATGAATGTAAAATCTTCCCACTCTCAACGCCCACACCAGGAGGGCTACCCAGACCAGGGGATGAAACGTGGATTTCTTCCCTCACTTGAGAATAATCCTTCTCGCTTAACCTGCACTCTTTTTTCCAGTGTAGTGGATGGAGAGCTGTGTTCGCGACAGAGACACCTGGATCGATTAGCCTTTCTGAGCCTCGGATTCTTCGTTTCTAAAACGGGGGATAATAAACTGCCTAATAGAATTGTGACGAGGTTTAACTATAATATATCTCTAGTTCCTGAACAGAGCTGCTATGAACAGCAGTAGTAACAGAATCTCCTTTACGGGCTCACATCAGGGTCGCTGAACAGAATCACGCTTTTCTCTCTGCCTTGGAAGTCGAAGTTGGTTTAGCTGAGAGAAGTCCAGGCAGCGAATCGGAAACAATCAAGGACAGTTGCTATAGCGACACTCTGGTTCCGCCTCCGGGTTTGCTCGCATAGCATGCTGGGAATTGCAGTCCGTGGGATCTGACAGGCACCGAGGGGCGGGGCCGCTTCCGGAGAGAGTACTACATTTCCCCTTCCTACTACGTCCCGACCCCTTATTGAGCCCTGCTTCTGAGTTATAGAGCCTAAAAAGAAACTCCCATAAGGCTTTCTTTGCACACCTGCCGGAGTTACAGCTAAAGACAGGTCAGAGGAAGCGAGGAAGCGCCGGGGCCGGAGACAAAAGCGCCACCGCGGAAGAAGGAAGAGGCGGGACTCCCGCCCAGAGCTTGGGGCTCCGCCTCCTTACATCACTTCCGTAAACAAAGGGAGTTACGGAGGCGCGGGTCTCGGGATGTGAGCCGCGCTCTTGCTGCAACTGCGGCAGTACTTTCGGAGGCTCCTGGATCTTTGCAGGCTGAGGAAGGGGGTCCCGATCTCCTTCTTTTTCAGGTATGTGGTGGAAGCAAAGGAACCCCTTCAACTTCCCTTTTAGCCTTTCCCACCACCCACTCTGATCACTGCTGGGTACTGGGCGGTGAATGGTCATCGCTTCGGCAAATTAGGGAAGGGGGATGAAGTGAAATCAAGAGGGACTTCCCAGTGGTCATGCTCAAAAGCAGGACCTAGCACTCAAAACTAGCTCGTGAGTCAGTAACTATGAACAGTTTACCCTTTCTCTTAGACAACCCGTGCTGGCTGGTATGCAAGAAAGATTTCGGCTCTTGTGACAGATGTTACCTTCCTAAACCAGATAACTCTCTCGCCCTGTCCCCCCAGAATATCGTACATTAGACCACCATTGGTTTATTTGCATTGGTTTACTTCCCAGATTTGTGTTTTTTTCTTTTTCTTGTATCTCCAAATGTGTATTAGCATCTTTAAATTTGAAAGCCAGTGTGTTTATGTGTATGATAAATGTATATAAGAACTGATATTCCATCGTCTCTATTTATTGGTCTTTTAAAGTTCCATTTAATTTGTGCTGCATGTTGAAAGAACCCCTAAATGACTGCTTTGTTACTAAAAATGTTTCTTAAAGGAAAAATTGTTAGCCAGGGTTTAAGTAAATTTACAATTGGTTTCCAGGATTAGGACAGCATTAGAGCCTTTCCCAGAAGGCTTTTTGTTCTTTGATGGTATCGTAGCTCCAGTTGTGATTGTTTGGGGTTAACTTGAGCCAATTTGAACTCAGCAGTTTAAATTCCAGAGCTATTAGCTCTGAATAAAGACAATAGCAAAACATTTATTTTCATTAAAATTCTCAAATAATTATTTTTGAGAGTGACAGTAATGGGTTTGAGTCTTTTTGAATAGTTATACTATGATTAAATTCAACACCACAAGTATAAAAAAGGCTTAATGTTTCTAAGTCAGTTTAAAAAAAAGAAATGCAGGAGGATATTTTTCGATAGACGAGTGTTAGGAAAATAAAGCTGGTTAATACATAAAATAAGGGGAAGGGACAAGGATAAAGAGAAGGTCTTACACATATTCCACATGGAAAGGACATCAAGTTAATCATAGTGTTAACTTTTTTGATATGGGCAAAACTAAGCATACATCATAAAGATTCATGTTTGCTTATAAATGGGTAGAGAAAATATATTCAAAACAGACAAGGAATAAAAGTTTGATTTGATAGATCTTTAGTCATCCAACTAGAATCAGTGTTAGGCCTATGCAGAAACTGAGTAGGTAGTTAACATAAGGCTTCCGGTTCGTGTTTAGAATACTGATGCCCTGACAATTATACATCTGTTTGAATCTAGTCCTTTCTTCCTGAGGATGTATTTTGAGGACAAACCTAGAGGCCAGCCAAAGCTTGAGTCAGGTTGGGAATATTACATGGATGATTTGTTTATTGTGTATCATTCCACTTGTATAATATAGGCTTCTTGGGCAAAGATTCTGTTCTGTTCAGTGTGGGCTTCTCAAAACCCACAATATTGCCTGGCTTATGGGAAAGAGGAAATAAATATTTATAGGATAAGTGAATAATGAAAATGGTAAAAAAAATTGTCTACTAGACAGTTTTACTAAGGGCTCCTGTGGATATAGCAAAGTAGATTAACCTTAAGAAAGCTGTATTTAGCCAGGTGTAGTGATGCCATGGCACTCTACCGAGAGTGACAAAGTGAGACTCCGTCTCAAACAAACAAACAAAAACAAACAAAAAAAACCCAAGAAATCTGTATTTTGTCTTTTTCCTATGACCTCTGAAATTCTTGATCCTCTTTCAGCCTGTGAAATGGGTTGCTAAATTTCTTTTATTTTTGCATATTATAGCATGCATGTGTGATTGCTGTATTTCCTTATTTAGGTCTTAAGAAGCTGGCTTTGGTGCAATTAGGATCTTAAAGCAATGGAAGAGCGGAAAGTGAAGAGGAGGAGTCCTAAGTCTTTTAGTGCCCACTGTACTCAGGTTGTTAATGCCAAAAAAAATGCCATTCCAGTTAGTAAAAGCACAGGGTTTTCAAATCCTGCATCACAGTCAACTTCACAGCGACCAAAGTTAAAAAGGTGAATTATTTTCCTTCACATATTCACAGTAAAATACTATTAAAGTAAATCTTGAATCCACTTATTCTTATAACATTTTTTTCTCTTGCTTTGAGTTTTAGAATAATTGAGCATCCATTATATGTGACTTATAAACAAACATTTATGAAAGTTACGGTGTATAGAGACGGAAACTATGAAATGAACTGTTGGCTTGAAGGCCCTTACTTTGTCATATGTTAAAATACACAGAGCAAGAACCTTGTAACAATGTTGAGCTAGACAGAAATGGGGAAAATGATAAAAGTCAGAAGGTCTCTTTTTGTTTTACTAAGATGAGTGTATCTGCCTTGATATTATTTTTATCATATATTTTTTAGAGATGGGGGTGTCACTATGTTGCCCAGGCTGCCCTCAAACTCCTAGGCTTAAGCAATCCTCCCACCTCAAGCCTCCTGAGTGGTTGGGACTACAGGCATGCTCAACTATACCCAACTTGTAGTTTTTATTTTTAAAAGAGTAATGTCATTGTTTTGTAGAAATGATTTGTATTTAGTCTATAGAACTGGAAGAAATTCAAAGCACAAAATTTCCACCATCTGGAAATAGTCATTATTAATATTTGAGGACAAACAAATGAATATCATTTGTCTTTAGGGTACTTAAAGGAAACAAATGAAAAGCTTAAAGGTGTTATACAGTACTATTGCATATGTATGAGTATCCTGTAGTATTAGGTATTTAGAAGTAAAGATTATAACCTTAGAGAAAGAAGCATTGTATAATCTCTATCCTCTTTTAATTATTAAATAATTTACTCTCTCATACAAGCTCATCATGGATGATCAGTTGAGGAAATGCTATAGCACTCTTAAGCCATTGGGTTTATTGAAAAGAAAAGAAGAGATTGGTGCCTTGATGATCCCTCTTTGAAGAAATAAAAATGACATAGCCAAAGACATGAGAACATTTGGGAAAAAAGTATTCCAATAAGTATTAAATGATAAACAACAAGGGTAAATGAGTGCCTCCCTGCCTTCCTTGAGCATATATTTTTCCTATTTATTGTACCTTTATTGTAGTAAATTTGTTTACTAAATTATTTGTTTGAATAATTGATCAGAATGAGAAGGAATTTTTCTCTTGGAGGAGTTTAATTTAGAGACAGATCTTGAAGAAGGTTATGGCTGGTGGAAAAGGAAAGCCAAGAGATTTAAAGATAAATGCCTTTTTCTCAAAAAATTTTTTTGAGACTTTGTCTCTCTCAGTAGAGTGCTGTGGCATCACAGCTCACAGCAACCTCCAGCTCTCTTGGGCTTAGGCAATTCTCTTGCCTTAGCCTCCCGAGTAGTTGGGACTACAGGCCCAGCTATTTTTTTGTTGCAGTTTGGCCAGGGCCAGGTTTGAACCCGCCACCCTGGATATATGGGGCCGGTGCCCTAACCACTGAGCCACAGGCACCACCCTTCTCTAAATTTTTAAAAGTAGTTTATTTGTATCATTGTCATTGTCATGTTTAACCTGGTAACTTTATTTCTATTTCCTCTTCTAGATATAGGCTTCCTGAGTGTGGGACTGTATTGCTCATCATGTGTGCCTGACAATACTTACAATGGAGCATTGTGCATAGTATAATTTTATTGTGTGCTTTTTTGCTATCAAATTATTTTAACATAAAATAAGAAAATGTGACATAATCAAAAATATGGAAGTAGGAATAAACAGGGTTTTGTTTTTATCTTTTTTGTTTGTTTTCTAAGAGGGTCATTAAATGATGAACTGATAGGAAATGCTTACGTGGGTAAAACTTCTAAAGTTGAAAGGAAAAACAATGTTTGCTATACTGAAAACTTACAATCTGTGGTAGTTTATCTCAGATTTTAGTATAAATAAGTATCTCTTGGAGATCTTTATGAAAATGAAGATTCTGAATCAGTGGGTCTGGGATGGGACTTCAGATTACCATTTCTTAATTTTTTTTCTTTTTTGAAACAGAGCCTCAAGCTGTCCCCCTGGGTAGAGTGCCGTGGCATCACAGCTCACAGCAACCTCCAACTGTCAAGCGAGTCTCCTGCCTCAGCCTCCCAAGTAGCTGGGAGCACAAGCGCCCACCAAAATGCCTGGCTATTTTTTTGGTTGTAGACTTCATTGTTGTTTGGCAGGACTGGGCTGGATTCAAACTCGCCACCTTAGGTGTATGTGGCTGGCACCTTAGCCACTTGAGCCACATGCACCAAGCCCAGATTACCATTTCTAATAAGCTCTTGGGCCTGGATAGCACTTTGAGTAGCAAGGTAGCAAATAGTGTGATTTAACACCATGTATATAAAATGCATCACTGCTTTGTGAAGTATTGTTTCTGACTGTCAACAGCCCATGTGTTCCAAGTTTCTTTCTTGTTAAGAGAATTAGTTTTGGCTCAGTGCCTGTAGCTCAGCAGCTAGGGCACCAGCCACATACCCTGGGATCTGTGGTTTCAAACCCAGCCTGGGCCTGCCAAACAACAATGACAACTACAACAAAAAAAATAGCCAGGCATTGTGGTGGTCACCTGTAGTCCCAACTTCAGGGAGGCTATTTGGGAGGCTGAGGCAAGAGAGTTGCTTCAGCCCAAGAGTTTGAGGTTGCTGTGAGCTGTGATGCCAAGGCACTCTACCAAGGGTGATGTAGTGACACTCTGTCTCAAACAGACCAGTATTAGTTTCAGGCAGTGCCTGTGGCTCACAGGAGTAGGGCGCTGGCCCCATATACTGGAGGTGGTGGGTTTAAACCCAGCCCTGGCCAAAAACTGCCAAAAAATACAAAACAAAACAGTATTAGTTTCCTCCTCATGCTTCCCTGCCTTCCCTGGGCATATATTTTCCCTGTTGATTTTACCTTTATTGTAGTCTATACAGTTCTAGGGAAGATCTCTTCATTCAGCAATATGTAAAGATTGAGTACTGAATATACATACATACTGCATGTCAGGATTTGTAGTATGCATTGGGTTATAAAGATACCACACAACTCTTCCTTTTTGCCTGTTTACCCCCCACTTGTTCTTTATTTGTTTGTTTATTTATTTATTTTTTGAGAGACAGGGCTTCACTATTGGCAGCCTGGTCTCAAACTCCTAGCCTGAACTGGTCCTCCCTCCTCGAGCTCCCAAAGTGCTAGGATTACAGGAATGAACCACTATGCCCGGCCCCCACTTGTTCTTTAAGCCTTCACTCACATATCACCATTAAGAAACATTTTCTGGTTAGCCCCAGGCTGAATGAACTGCTCTTTTCCTCCCTTCCTGTATCACAGTGTGCACACCATCATCACTGCACTATTTAGGAGCCTTTTATATGCTAGACATGTATAATGAGAACTAATTTAGTCTAGGGGTTCCAAAAAAGGCCTTCCTGAGGAAATTTAAACTGAGACTTGAAAGAAGTGTGGGAGGTAGCCTGGCAAAGATGGCTGTAAGTAGAAGGATGCTAACATAGGCAGAGGATGAGCATGTAAGAAGATAAGAGCATAGATTTCTAGGAAACTGAAGGGATTCAGTACAGCGACAGGGAGAATACGTTTTCTTAAGGATGTTGGACTTGATCCAGCAGATGGTGCAAATCTACTGAAAAGTTTGAATTCAATAAATTATATGATCTGGTTTTACTTTTTAGAAATGGACTTGGCGGCTCGGCGCCTATAGCTCAACTGGCTAAGGCGCCAGCCACGTACACCTAAGGTGGCGGGTTCGAATCCCCAGCCTGGACCCGCCAAACAACAATGACGGCTGCAACCAAAAAAAATAGCCAGGCAATGTGGCGAGTGCCTGTGGTCCTAGCTACTTGGGAGGCGGAGGCAAGAGACTCGCTTGAGCCCAGGAGTTGGAGGTTGTTGTGAGCTGTAATGCCACGGCACTCTACCCAGGGGGACAGCTTGAGGCTCAGTCTCAAAAAAAAAAAAAAAAGAAATGGACTTGGCTGTGGGAAGAGAAGGAGGACCACAGACCACACACACAGGCAGGGAGATTGGTTGGGAAGCTGTTTGGTCAAAGATAGAATGGGGGCAGTGTAGGAGAGAACTAGAGAGATTAGGTATTGGAGGGGGGTATAATCAATAGGATGGGGGCCTTAGGAAGTGATAGGAGTCAAAGATAACAGGTTTTTAGCTTTCCATTGTATGGTGATTATGGAATGTCAACGTCTTCCTTTCTTTGGGGGGCACGTCTGCCATTGTGTCAGTTACAGATTAGGTACCTCATAACCACTGTTGAACTACTGGTAGTTCTTGGAACAAATTGGATAAAGTTGAGAAGGGAAGTGTAGTATTTTTTACTGAGAAATGAAACGTGAAGTGCAGGATAGTTTAATAAAAAGACTTAACAGCTCTCTTTTCAGTTTTTTTGCAATCCAGAGAATGAGTAACTGATGTAAATGTATTAGCCACACTTTTTGTATGCCTTAGTAGTTATATTTTATACATTTGTTTGAGATTTTCACGATCTCTTCTCTGGTTTGAAGTTACTAATTTATTTAGTTTTGACTTTATTCTGATTTCTTGCTTTTAAGGAGAATTTCATTTAGTTCACTAAAATATTAAGCAGAAGTTTAATCTAGAACAGCCTGAAAAGAAATACAGTAGAACCTCCATAGTTGATCCCCTCTCTTCATTGACCTAATTTCCATAGACCAGACATGCGCCACATATTCATACACAGAGTAGGCCTCGTTCTTTATGTTGACCTCCTCTGTATGTTGACCAGTTTCTTACAGTCCCTGGGGTGGTCAGCTTACAGAGGTTCTACTGTAATTAAAGGTAATTGCATCATCTTTGCAGAGTGATGAAAGAAAAGACCAAACCGCAGGGTGGAGAAGGAAAAGGTGCTCAGTCCACTCCGATTCAGCACTCCTTCCTCACTGATGTCTCAGACGTTCAGGAGATGGAGAGAGGGCTCCTAAGTCTTTTGAATGATTTCCACTCTGGAAAACTTCAAGCATTTGGTGAGCAAGAGATGTTTCTCTACTATTTTTTTCTCTAAGATGTCTGCATCCTATTTTCTGGATTTATTTTGCCCTTCCTTTTTAACGTATCATTTTCTTTTATTTAAAAAAAAAAAAGAGCCCAGAGGCATAAAATACAGTCATGCTAGATTTTATTCATCATTTGCCTTCTAAAACTTATGGGAGAATTTTTTTTTAAAAAAGAGAAGGTTAGTGAAGTGTTAAAGTAGGATTGTTATTACAGAATAAAAGTTGAACAAATGAAAGGGACAGTCTTTGTCAGTTTGTGTCTTACTTTGGAAACGCATCAAGATGACTGTCCCTTACCCTTATCTTGGATATTGTCAGATTTTTCATATAAAGTTTGTAATTTTATAAGCTATTGTTGGATTGCTCTTTTCAGGATCCTTACCTAGTTTTCTATTGGTTATTTTTCCTTTTGTTGTTGTCTATTGCTAAGCATCCTCTGCATGTTTTAGATACTAACCCTCTAACCTCTTATTATTCATTTATTTATAAGAAATTTATTGTCTATGAACTTTGTTAATGGTCTATTTAAACTTGTAAAAGTTTTAAATTTTTTTTTGAGACAGAGTCTCATTCAGTCGCCCTGGGTAAGAGTGCTATGATGTCACAGCTCACAGCAACCTCAAACTCTTGGGCTTAAGAGATCCTCTTGCCTCAGCCTCCTGAGTTGCTGGGACTATAGGTACCTGCCATAATGCCTGGCTATTTTTTTTTATTTTTTTTGAGAGACAAGGTCTTGCTCTGGCTCAGGCTGGTCTCAAACTCCTCAGCTTAGGCAATCAACCCACCCTGGCCTCCCAGAGTGCCAGGATTTCAGGCGTGAGCCACCACATCTGGCCAAAGTTTTAAATTTTTACATACTTAAATATATCTATCTTTTATAGTTTCTGGGTTTCCAGTCTTGGAAAGAGGACACTGAAAACAGTGTCTTCCAGTATTTGAAAGAAGACACTGAAAACACATTATGTATTTTATGTTGTTTTATTATACCCCCACCTCCTTGCTTTAGCCCAAGGTGGCCTTTTCAGAGTACTTTTATTTCCTCTTCACCTCTCTTCTCTTCCAGAGATGAAATTTCTGGGCTTACTTCTCCCCTTGATCCCAACACCCTCCCTGCCTCTGCTCTATGGCGACTGTGTATTTTTGGATTGAAGTCATATCATCTGCTATTACTCAACTGATTGCTCTCTATAGGGGTTGTAAATGAGAATTCCATTGCCAGTCAGATTATTTCTTACTAGGCAACTTATTATTTTTTGTTTTGAAGCATAAAACAAAAGATTATTTTCTTTTTTCTTTAAAGGTTAGGAATTTACCAGGATATGCTTAGAACTGCGTCTTTTCTCATCAGTCTTGCCTGAGAATCATCTGCTGACTCATTTTTCATCTTACAGAACACATTTGCTATTGTTTATTATTTCTCCTCCATCTGTTTCTCTTTATTCTCTCTGGAGCTTCTGTTGGTCTCATGTTAGGTCACCTAGACCATCCTCTTCCTTTTATCTTTTCCCTTGTGATTTCTCTATCTTTTTATTTTCATTGTATTTCTCTCTTCACATGCGTGTAACCCACATACACACACCTCAAGGTATTTCTGTTTGTTCACTTGACCTTCCAGGTTACTAACAGTTGGAAAATATTAAAGTAGAGGAAATGTGATACATATGTATCTTACTATTAAGAAGAAGGAATGATTTTGAAAGAGCTTCAGTGTTAGTATTGTGGAGCATAGTGTAGTCTGGTTGATTTATGAAGATGTTATAAAGCTGCCTAGAAGGAGTAAGTATAATTTACATTAATTCACATTGATTCAAGATGTGTACTTCAGCTTTAGCTGAACCTTTGTAACACCTTTAGGAAAAACCAAAAGTTTAAAAAAAATTATAGTCTCAAGAGGCTGCAGAGTCTGTACTTAAACTGGCTGAAAATATGGCATATACATAGATTAGTTAGTTACTCTGGGCAGGTAATGTCAAGTCAGAAGATTCTACTCAATAAATAATGAGATACCTCTTAGCAATGAAGTTACCTTGTACTACTGTACATGCCATCAAAAATTTTACATTGTGTTGCTCTTGCTTTATAACATTTTCGTGCTTCGAAAGTATTTTAATTTGCATTTATTAAAGGAAGACAACATAAGTGGTTGACAAATGATTCATGGTCAAAATTCTTATAGAGCTCTTAATTTCATTCAGGTTATTATAAAACATTGTTATTATAAAATCACTCAATTCAAATGGCAATTGGCAAATTAGACACCATTAGATGATGCTATTGTTTCTATGTTTGACATTGCTATTGAAGAAAATATGTTTTCTCTCCTTAAAAGATGATTTCACATTTTTTTGGAGACAGAGTCTCGTTCTGTTGCCCTGGCTACAGTGCCAAGTCATCAGCCTAGCTCATAGCAACCTGAAACTCCTGGGTTCAAATGATCCTCCTGCCTCAGCCTCCTGAGTAGTTGGAACTGCAGGCTCCTGCCTGACTGGTTTTTTACTTTTAGTAGAGATAGGGTCTCACTCTTGCTTAGGCTGGTCTCAAACTCCTGAACTCAAGGGATCTTCCTGCCTCAGCCTCCCAGAATGCTGATTGCACGCGTGAGCCACGGTGCCATTCCTGATTTCTATTTCCTGTTGCTTTAAAAAAAATCTTTCCTATATGATTTTATTAAGTGCCCAAGGTCATTTCTTAGGTTGGTCATTTTTGCTTTTCCCGTCAGAAATTTGATTTGTTATTAGACACAGAAAATACAATCATTAACAATCTACAAAAGAAAGGAAACTGATTTCTTTTAGAGCACCTAGAGTTTACAAGTTTTTCCTTAGGCTGTTGGTTTGATCTGTCCTAATCCTTTTATTAATGTTCTGGAATGTTCCCCAGGAAATGAATGTTCCATTGAACAGATGGAACATGTTCGGGGAATGCAGGAGAAATTAGCCCGCTTGAATTTGGAGCTCTATGGGGAGTTAGAGGAACTTCCTGAGGATAAAAGAAAAACAGCCAGTGACGCCAATCTGGATAGACTTCTATCTGATGTAAGTATAGTTTTCTTCTTTATTCCTAAAAAATTTTTATTGCAAAAATTCACCTTTTTCTGAAAATAACAGAAGTTTCTTTTCTTACAATTCTGGAGGCTAAAAGTTGGAGATCAATGTTAAAATATGCAATTTTAAAATTGTATCTTTAGGCTCCGTGGCTGTAGCTCAATGAGTAGGGCACCAGCCACGTTTAATGAGGCTGGCGGGTTTAAGCCCTGCCCTAGCCTGCCAAACAACAATGACAACTACAACCAAAAAATAGCCCAGAGTTATGGCAGGCGCTTGTCGTCCCAGCCACTTGGGAGGCCAAGGCAAGAGAATCGCTTAAGTACAAGAGTTTGAGATTGCTGTGAGCTATGATACTATTGCACTCTATTGAGGGTGACACAGTGAGACTCTATCTCAAAAAAAAAAAATTCAATTGTATCTCCAACTAAAGTATACAATATTTAAACATATAATACAGATTTAAATACTGTATTTAAAATATATAATACAGATGATTTTAAAATATACAGTTCAGTGGGGTTTTGTATATATTCACAGTGATAACATTGTGCATCAGCAGACGTCACCAGTGGTATCCCCTTTCAGAGTGTTTTATCACTGAAAAGAAATCCATACCTGTTGATGTCCCTCCTGTCCCCTAGCACCTCCTAATCTACTTTCTATCTGTACAGATTTGCCTGTTTTGGACATTTCATATAAATGAAATTATGCAACATGTGGCTAAGTGGATTCTTTCACTTAGTTTAGTGTTTTCAAGTTTCATCCACTTTGTAAAAACTACTCTTTTTATAAAGTAATATATTCTAAGGAAAGTATAATATTTACATATAAGCATGTATTCTCAGAATACAGATACTGGCAAACTGAAAAGTGAAATATAGTAGAGCCTCCATAGTTGACCGCCTCCCTCCACTGACCACCTCCTTAAGATGACCTAATTGTCATAGACCTGACATGTATCATGCCTGTGTATCAGTACAGTAGGCCTATTTCCTTATGCTGACTACCTCTGTATGTTGACTGGGTTGTTACAGTCCCTTGTATGGTCAACTTACAGATACTAATTGCTTATGTATATACAAAGGGTGACAAAAAAAATGTATACGCACTTTAAGGAAGGGAAAAACTGTTAAAATGTAATACTTATAAAAGGTATAAGCTCACTAGTTTAAAAAAATGTAATACTAAATGTATATAGATAATGTTTGTTATCTTGTATATTGTATCTTGTCTCTGTTGTCAAAAATTGCAGAAGTTCATGGTGCCCGTAGCTCAGTGGGTTGGGTGCTGGCCACATATACCAAGGCTGACAGGTTCGGACCCAGCCCAGGCCAGCTAAACAACAATGACAACTACAAAAAAAAAAATATCCAGGTGTTGTGGTGGGCACCTGTAGTCCCAGCTACTTGGGAGGCTGAGGCAAGAGAATTGCTTTAGCCCAAGATTTGAAGTTGCTGTGAGCTGTGACACTACAGCACTCTACTGAGGGTGACAAAGTAAGACTCTGCGTCAAAAAAAAAATTGCAGAAGTCAAATGTGACTTGAATATTACAATTTTTTCCTTTCTTAAAATTGGGTATACATTTTTTGGGAACCCTCTGTATATAATAGGATCTTAAGATATAGAAAATAGTAGTCCTTTTACTGGCTTGATTAGTAAATTTTATGTTATTTACTCAAGTGTGGTCACTTCTTTTAAAATACAGAACTGTGTTTGCTAGGGCTACCATAATAAAGTACCCAAGACTGGGTGGCTGAAATAACAGAAGTTTTTTTTCTTAGAATTCTGGAGGCTAATAGTTGGAGATCAAGGTGTAGGTAGGCTTGATTCCTTCTTTTTTTTTTGAGACAGAGCCTCAAGCTGTCCCCCTGGGTAGAGTGCCGTGGCATTACAGCTCACAGCAACCTCCAACTCCTGGGCTAAAACGAGTCTCTTGCCTCTGCCTCCCAAGTAGCTGGGACCACAGGTGCCTGCCACAACGCCTGGCTATTTTTTGGTTGCAGCCATTATTGTTGTTTGGCGGGTCCAGTCTGGGGATTCGAACCCACCACCTTAGGTGTACGTGGCTGGCGCCTTAGCCGGTTGAGCTATAGGCGCCAAGCTGGCTTGATTCCTTCTGAGGCCTCTCTTGGTTTGTAGGTGGCCATCTTCATGTTCACACGGCAGTCTCCCTTTATGCACACCTGTGTCCAAATTTCTTCTTCTTACAAGGGTACCAGTCACACTGAATTGGGGCCCACCCTGACAACTTCATTTTGACTTAATTGTCTCTTTAAAGGCCTTATCGCCAAATGTACTCCCATTCTAACATACTGGGGATTCAGACTAAAACATACGAATTTGGGCAGTGGGACACTCTTCAGTATACAACACCATGCATGATTTTTTCACTCTGAAGTGTTCAATTAATTTTACTCTTTAAACTTATGGAACAAAAATAAATAAAATTGAATTCAACACACTTTAGTTTTAGGTTCCCTATTTACCAGTGACAAAAAGGTTTATTTCTGGGGTTTTTCTCTATCTTGTGAATAAGTTAATGTGAGGGATATTATATACCCTTTAAAAACATTTTTTTTTTAAATTTCAGGTCTTCCATGTTCAGTTTTGCAAGTATTTTCTTTTATCAGTTCATGTTTTATGTTTTATTTCTCTTAACAAATATAAGCTTAATTTGCTATGCATTTAGGAGAGTAACTGTGGTATGGGGAAAAGAACACTGAATTTGAAACCAGAAAGCCTTTGTTTAGTCTAGGGTTTACGTTTGGGGTGTAACAGTGCCACATTGAACAATTCAGTTCCCATGTCTTTTATTTATTTATTTTTTTTGAGGCAGAGTCTATGTTGGCCCTTGGTAGAGTGCCATGGCGTCACAGCTCATAGCAACCTCAAACTCTTGGGCTCAAGCAATTCTCTTGCCTTGGACTCCCAAGTAGCTGGGACTACAGGCACCCGCCACAACGCCCTGCTGTTTTTTGGTTGCAGTTGTCATTGTTGTTTAGCTGGCCTGGGTCAGGTTTGAATCCGCCGCCCTTGGTGTATGCCGCTGGTGATGTCACCACTGTGCTACAGGCGCTGAGCCTAGTTTTCCCATTTCTATAATTCAGAATTTTTCTTCTGTGAAGCAGGAGTGCTGTGGTTGTGTCCTCCCAGAAAGCATATGTTAAAATCCTAACCTTGAAGGTAGTGGTAGTAGGAAATGGAATCTTTGGGAGGTGATCAGGTTAAGAGTATGACTAGGGCCCTTATGAAGATGGCCCGAGAGAGAGCCCTTACCCCTGTCTTCCCTGAAGACACAGTGAGAAGAACCATTCTAAGAATGAGGAGGTGGGCCCTTCCCACACACCAAACCTGTTGGCACCTTAATCCTGGACTAACCAATCTCCATAACTGTGAGGAATAAATTTCTGTTCGTTATGAGCTACCAGTTCATGATATTTTGTTATAGCAGCCCGAACAGACTAAGATAAGGGGTGATGAATTCTACCTCAGACAGAAAACTAAATGATATGTAAAACCTTTTTGGAATCCATAAAGGTTTTAAAGATTTTGTTCACTAAAATGGCAACATTTTTCTTTTAAACTGTTATTAGAGGCTAGGTGCAATGGTTCCTGCCTGTAATCCCAACGCTATGAGAACCTGGGACAGGAGTATCCCTGGAGGCCTGGAGTCTAAAACCAGCCTGGGCAACAGAGTGAGAGCCCCACTTACAAAAAAAAATTAAAAAATAAATTAGCCTGGTGGAATAGCACGTGCCTGTAGTACCAACTACTTTGGAGGTTAAGGCAGGAGGACCACTGGAACCCAGAAATTTGAGGTTATACTGAGCTATGACTGGGCCACTGCACTCTAGTCTGGATGATAGAGTGGACCCTGTCTCTAAAAATACAAAACAAAAAATTGTTATTGGAGATGTTTGTAATTATGGAATACTAAAAAAAGTTAGTCTTTATCATCTGATTTCATTCTTTCCTTATATTCTTTTTTTTGAGAAACAGTCTCACTTTGTCACTCTTTGGTAGAGTGCCATGGTGTCATAGCTCACAGCAACCTCAAACTCTTAGGCGCAAGCAATACTCTTGCCTCAGATTTTTTTTTTTTCCATTGAGTGAGAACAGGGTCTCACTCTTTCATAGGCTGGTCTCTAACTAAGGAGTTGAAGTGATCCATCCGCCACCCGCCTTAGCCTCCCACTAAGATTAAAGGCATGCACCACTGTGCCTGGCCTTCTTTCCTTGTATTCTTATTTCATAAGTGTTAAAGTTACTTTATAATTATTTTGTAAAAAGAAATTTCTTAGCCTGGAAATGTTTTGAAAATGTTTAATATTTTTCTTTTCATTTTAAAAAAGCTTATATGAAAAATAATTTATTTGAAAACATACACCTAACTCTCTATATATCTTATAAAAATTAAAATTGAATTTATTTCTTTGTGTTACAGTTAGAAGAATTGAATTCTTCCATGTATCCTTTGCCTACTACTTTTCAGCACTGAAGTTTACAACTTACCATTTCTGGTGAAGAGTCCCAATCAAGTTTTAGAAACTAGTATTATTTAAATATAGTAAAGAAAGACATATGTAGTATTTACTGGGCTATAACGCCTTTCTTTTGGTTTTCAAGTACAATTTTCTCATTGTTTTGTATGCTGAAATTCTGTTTATTTCAGGTTTTTTCCTGCCTTGCTTTGTATTGTTTTTGGATTTTTAAAACAAATTTATTATTAATCTGAAAATTAAGGACTAAGTTGTTATACAAATTATTTTGTTATATAAATTATTTTGAATCTTAGGATTTATATATATGATTCAAAATAATTTATATAACAACTAATATATTTATGTATAAATATATAATATATAAATTATATATATGTATTATTTTTTTGAGATAGAGGCTCATTTTGTTGCCCTTGGTAGAGTGTCCCAGCTTATAGCAACTTCAAACTCTGGGACTCAAGTGATTCTCTTGCCTCAGCCTCCCAAGTAGCTGGCATTATAGGCGCCCGCCTTAATGCCCACCTGCCTATTTTTAAAGATGAAGTCTTGCTCTGACGTAGGCTGGTCTTGAACCTGTGAGCTCAGGCAGTTCACCTACCTTGGTCTCCCAAATGCTAGGATTACAGGGGTGAGCCACCACACCTGGCCAAAATCTGAGGATTTTGAGGCTAACTGGCAGTTAGATATTCAGAGATAATATGCTTAATGTCATCTTATAGAATATTTTAAATGCATAAAATTGAAAATTAAACATCATTTAAATGCAGCCTTTAAGGGTAGCTTGTGAAGTGATGTTTCATACTTAAGTGTACTTGGTATATTATAAGATTAGCTTAAAGGGAATTACAAAGGCACATGTAGAATATTCAGGTTTTGACATTTCAATTTAGAGCAATTATTTTAGTAACTTTTCAAAATGTACTTTTGCACATAATGATAAATATAATAGTGAGGTACATAAGAACAATAAGAGATAATCCTGCCTATAAAAAAATAATTTAATTTGAGAAGTAGGCTATCCCCTTTGAGCCAGTTACTGAGATAGAAGGGATACTGATTATAAAGAGTCTAGAGATTAGGTTTTTGATATTCGATTCTACATTTTGATAATATAACCTCGGGCAATTTTTTTTAACGTCTTGGAGTGTCCTCTGTAATATAGGGTAATTGCTATATGTAATAATGTGAATATGAAATTTTGTAAACTATACTATATATAAAAACTACCATTATTGCTATACATGTACATGCTGTTATTAATTGCTGAATCGCGCAGTAACAATAATTAAGAAATAGGGAGGCATACATAAATCCAGTAATAGCAATGAATAGCTAATCTTTATGAATACTTACCGTTTGCTAAGTACTGTAAGAAGGATAATACGTGCACTGTATATCTCATTTCATCCTACCTTGGGAAGTAGGTTGTGGTATGCTCCCTCATTTCTCAGATGAAGGAAATATTTTGAGAAGCTACATAATCTGGGGAAGAGATTAACATAAGATATTATTGTTAAGAAAGAAGGGAGTTAAGATTTGAGTTAATCTGGGAATTTTTCCTAGAAGTAGTTCTTGGTTCTTTGTTCTTTCTGTTACATTCCTTCACTGTTTTATATTATATGCTTTATTTTCTTTCTATTCTATGACACATAGTATCTTCTATCTTCTTATCTAAGTTTTGTTAAACATTAAGATTTGTTCACACCTTCCACGATTAAACCTTTTGTGGTAGAATTTATCCACCACAAACAAAGCAACATGGTACCCCGAAATAATGCAGGAAAGAGTGTAGGTTTTTGAATGCTTGGTTTTAAATCTTGGCAAGCAACTGTGTAACCTTGAACAAAGCCTGGCAACCCTAGTTTCCTCATCTTTAATAAATGTTCTCTCTGTACTTAAACTGTCCCCTGCTAATTTCCTTCTCGGTCATTATTGCCTCTGTTATTTCAGTCTCCAAGATTGCATATAAATTCCTGCTATGACTATGGCAGACATTGCTCAGCAGTCATGGCCCTTTCTGCCATTGAGACTAGATATGGACATGAAATTTATTTTCCTTCTCCTTAGTACACTAGTCAGGCATCATCAGTTCTGCTTTTATTCTTCCTTCATTCTCTACATGATAATACAGGCCCTTGTCACCTGATTCTGTAACTTCTCAATTTTCTATTCCAACTCTAGAGCTTTCCTGTTCAATGTAGCAGCCACTAGCCACATGGCTACTAAGCACATGAAATGTGGTTAATCTGGAGTGTGCTATGAATGTGATAGGCACATCTGTTTCAGAGACGTAATATTAAACAAGAATGTAAAGGTAACAACCCAAGGGACTGTGACCAACTGGTCAACACACAGAGGTAGTCAACATAAGGGACTAGGCCTCCTGTACTGATATGTACATGTGATGCATGTCCAGTCTCTGAAAGTTAGGTCAACTCAAGGAGGTGGTCAATATAGGGGAGATGGTCAACTATAGAGGTTCTACCATATCTCCATTTGTATGATGATTACATCTTAAAACGATTATTTTAAATATATTGGGTTAAATATATATTATTAATATTAGTTTTACCTCTGGCTCAGTGCCTGTGGCTCAAGTGGCTAAGGCACCAGCCACATACACCTGAGCTGGCGGGTTTGAATCCAGCCTGGGCCCGCCAAACAACAATGATGGCTGCAACCAAAAAATAGCTGGGCATGTGGCAGGTGCCTGTAGTCCCAGCTACTTGGGAGGAGGCAGAGGCAGGAGAATTGCTTGAACCCAGGAGTTGGAGGTTGCTGTGAGCCGTGATGCTAAGGCACTCAACCCAGGGCGACAGCTTGAGACTCTGTCTCAAAAAAAAACATTAGTTTCACCTCTTTTTCCTTTTTTAATGTGGCAATCAGAAATTAAAAAATTCTATCTGTGGCTTGCATTATATTCCTATTAGATATATTATTCTAGACCTTAGATATTGCTACTTAATTAATCTTCCTAAAACATCACTTTCTTCTTGCCATTCCTATTTCTTACTGATTTTTTGAATCATGTCAAACCTTTTAAAGACTCAATAATTTGGTCTCAACCTATCCATCTTGTCAGAGTTCTTATTATTTTTCATCCTCCCCAGGCTGGTTTTCTAGATGCTCAAGAACATATCACATTCATTCTCTCCTTAATGCCTTTGTTCAGGGTGTGCTTCCTCTGTAGAGTTGCTCTGCCCTCCCTCTTCTCCTTATCAAATCACACTCAAGTTGCCCACTTCCAGAAAGCATTTCATTTGTACCTCAGGCTCGATCTGTTGATCTTTACGTATATTAAATTCCAGCCTTCTGACTGAGAATGTCTTTGACAGTTCCCCTTATATCTGTACATTTTTGCAACCTCTGCCATACATGTATTGGTAGCATTTAGGTGCCATTAATGTATTCATATCATTGCTTGAATTGGGTTTTGAAAAATAGGTTACAGGCAGATAAATATAGGTGCAAGAAGAAAATGAAAGGCGTTGTTGATGGAAAAAGAAGATAATCATATATGGACAGTTTCCATCTTATTGTCAGTTGCCTTGAGGAATAATTAATTAAAATTATAGAAAAGATTTTAGAGCTGTGATGACTTTATTTTTAGGCTTTTACAAAGAATTGTTTTCCCTAAGATGATAAAATTGTTACCTTCTCAAATGATTTCTTTAATCCATTCTCTTTTCTTTTTTTTTTTTTTTTGGAGACAGAGCCTCAAGCTGTCCCCCTGGGTAGAGTGCCGTGGCATTACAGCTCACAGCAACCTCCAACTCCTGGGCTTAAGCGAGTCTCTTGCCTCCGCCTCCCAAGTAGCTGGGACCACAGGCACTCGCCACAATGCCTGGCTATTTTTTTGGCTGCAGCCGTCATTGTTGTTTGGCGGGTCCGGGCTGGGGATTCGAACCCGCCACCTTAGGTGTACGTGGCTGGAGCCTTAGCCGGTTGAGCTATAGGCGCCGAGCCAATCCATTCTCTTTTCATACTTGTCTCTGATCAGCTCCTTACCACGAAAATGATTCGTGGTGCATTGAAAATAACTCTATACTCTCTTGGAACCTCGAAAATAGTGATTTTTTAAAAAATAGTCTTTAAATTCTAGACAGTGTAATTCACTACATTTAAAAATTGTCTTTCCCCAGTCAGGCATCTCAAGCAACACAGTAGCTTTCCCTTTCAGCATATTTTTTTCCTTTTCTTTCTTTCTTTCTTTTTTTTTTTATTTTTTGTTTTTTTCTTTTTTATTTTTTAAAATACCTCCATCTCTTAGCTCCTAGTGTAATTATTGGAAGTTTAAAGAAGTACTCCTGGCCAGGCACCATGGCTCATGCCTGTAATCCCAGCATTTTGGGAGACTGAGGTAGGAGAATCACTTGAGGCCTGAAGTTTGAGACCAGTCTAAGCAACACAGCAAGATCCTGTCTCTATAGAAAAATTTAAAAATTAGCTTGGCATGGAGGCACTTGCTGCTTGTAGTCCCAGCTACTGGGGAGGCTGAGGTTGGAGGATCACTTGAGACCAGGAGTTCAAGGTTGCAGTGAGCTAGGATGACGCCACTGCACTCTAGCCTGGGCGACAGAGCAAGACCCTATCTCAAAAAAAAAAAATAAAAAAACCCCGCACAAAACAAAAACAGAATAACAACAACAACAAAACAAAAACTGCTTACAGAATGACAATTTTCTTAACCTGTGAACTCAGACAGAAACTTCATTTGGCAGATGCACAAGATGTTCCAGATACTTCTACTAGCTAAAGTGAAATGCAGTTTGCCTTCTCGGGAGTTGAAGAGAAGCAGCGGTCTTTCCTTCAGCCAAATCTAGTAGCAGAATCACCTTCCACAATAAGGAATTGAAGCAATTAAAGTGCAAGTGCAATGATTCTTTTCACATCCTGCTTTTAGTCAATTTGACTCGCTGTAATTTACTGTAACTGCAGGCCTTGGTCTTGTTGAAGGCTTAATCAGGAAATGTGGGCAGAGGTTGTGCTGCTATGCCTATGCTTTATATTTTGTTGCCTTACGGGGTTATACTTGAAGTGTATTGTGCTGCTGTTCTTGACAGGGCTGAAGGATTTATCCTTCCTGAGCTCACCAGACTTGCTCCAGTATTGATCACAAGTCGGTGATGCACAGGCTCCTCGTGGCAGCCCAGCTTCAGTTTACGTTAGACAATCAGTACACACACCGGTGTGTTTTCCAGTGGCCAGTGACAACAAAAGGTTAAATCTGTATTTGTGAGATTTGCTATTTTTAATAAAGTAATTGTTTTAAACTAGTCTCTGTTTGTCTGTTTTGAAGAAACCCATATACAGTTCAGTTTGGGAATAAAGATTCAATCATCAAAAGTAAACTTGTGCTTATAAAATTTGAACTTCTGTAACTTCTTTGCAAATTGTGTACCTTTTGCCCATTAAGAGACTGGTATAATGAAAGGGCATGGATTTTAAAGTTTCTTAGATTTTGGTTTGAATCTCCATTCTGCCCCTTGGTGTTGTCTTATGTACATTTACCCTGGTTGAGTTTAATTTTTGTTTTTAATCTAGAAAATGAGGTTAATAACCAACTTGGTAGTGGTTTCATGGGGAATTAATGAAAAAGAGCATGAAAGATGCTCAGCATACCGGCTGACACCAGTGTTGCCCAGCAAACATTAGCTTCATTGCCTTCTAAAACCACCATTTGGCTCAGCACCTGTAGCACAGTGGTTATGGCACCAGCCACATACACTGAGGGTGGTGGGTTCAAGCCCAGGCCAGCTAAACAACTGCAACTAAAAATAGCCGGGCATTGTGGTGGGCACCTGTAGTCCCACCTACTCAGGAGGCTGAGGCAAGAGAATTGCTGAAGCCCAAGAGTTTGAGGTTGCTGTGAGCTATGACACTACGGCACTCTACTAAGGATGGCATAATGGGACTCTGTCTCAAAAATAAATAAATAAATAAAAATAAAACCACCATTTATTAAGGCTAGGTGCTATGACTCACACCAGTAATTCTACCACTTTGGGAGGTTGAGGCAGGAGGTTCTCTTGAGCCCAATAATTCATGTCATAAAATTTATTCTCTTAAAATATATAATTCAGGGTCAATGACTGTAGCTCAAGTGGCTAAGGCACCAGCCACATAGACCAGAGCTGGTGGGTTTGAATCCAGCCTGGGCCTGCCAAACAACAATGACAACTACAACCCCCCACCCCCGGTCCCAAAAAAAATAGCCAGGAATGGTGGTGGGCACCTGTAGTCCCAGCTACTCAGGAGGCTGAGGCAAGGGAATTGCTTAAGCCAGGAGTTGGAAGTTGCTCTGAACAGTGATGCTATGGCACTCTACCCAGGGTGACAGCTTGAGGCTCTGTCTCAAAATAAAATAAAATATACAATTCAGTAGCTTTCAGTAAATTCATAGAGTTCTATGTCCATCACTATGATCTAATTCTAGAACATTTTCATCACCCCAAAAAGAATCCCATTAGCAGTCACTCCTCATTCCCCAAACCTCTCACCCTTTAGCAGGCATAATCTTTCTATCTTTCTGGATTTTCTATTCTAGACATTTTATTTAATTAGACTCATTCAATATGCAGCATTTTGTAACTACTTTAACTTAGCATGATGTTTTCAAAGCTTCAAGATTCATCCACACTGTTGCATGTATCACTACATTTTCTTTGTGTGTGTGTGGCTGAATCAGTTCAGCGTATATACCACAATTTGGTTATCTGTTTATACCTCAGTTACCTGTACCTTGCAGGAGATGCCCATGCTTCTGCCTCATTGTTTTCAGGCCACTGAAATACCTAACTGGGGGAGGAGGACACATTGAATGATATTTTTAAAATCTTGAATTTAAGGCTGGGGTGGCTCATGCCTGTAATCCCAGCACTCCAGGTGGCCGAGGTGGGTGGATCACCTAAGCTCACGAGTTCAATACCAGCCTGAGCTAGAGCAAGACCATCTCTAAAAATAGCTGGGCATTATGCAGGCACCTGTAGACCCAGCTACTCAGGAGGCTGAGACAGAATTGCTTGAGCCCAAGAGGCTGAGGTTGCTGTGAGCTGTGATGTCATGGCACTCTACCAAGGGTGACAAGTGAGACTGACTCTGTCTCAAAAAAAAAAAAAAAAGTTGAATTTAGTAATTTTTTGGCATTCTGAATTAAAGGTGTTTTGATCAGTTTATCTAATTGGTTCTCTTAATACCCCCCTTTAAAAACAACACAGTCACAGAGCATTATATATATTTGAAACTTTTCATCTGTATTGAGAGATTGGGGGTTTACGGCAGAAAACAGCATGCTGCAGTCTGACAGGGCAAAATGAAACTTTGTCCTGTGCCGTGTTTTTCTTGGGTGGGTCCTGAGATAGAGGAAACTAAAGCAAAAGCTGCTACCTGTGGGTTAGTGACAGAAGCAGATCTTCTTCATTCACTTGGTGGATAAATACCCAGGGTTGGTCCCAGGTAGCAATATTTTAGTTTTCTAATTTGTGTATTTTCACACTCCTTAAACATACCTTATGTTAAAGGTAGAGGGGAAAATGAGGTACCTGGATTAGAATAAAACTTTATTAGGTTAAGCACAGTGTACATGCTTATAAACCCAGCTACTTGGGAGGCTTGCTGAGCTGGGGAGTTGGAGGATGAAATGTCCCATGATGACGCACTCCAGCCTGGACAACATAGCCAGACCCCATCTCTTAAAAAATTATGAGAATAAACTTTATGTTTTATTTTATAGATGTTGCATATTCATTGAAAAATTTGAATTGTAGGTGATTTTTTAAAAACCTACTACCAGAGCCAACCATTTAATCGATTTGCATACACATTTCCAGACTTCTCAGATACATTTATTTACAATAAGATAGATGATACTATGCATATGGGATTCTCAGCTGCTTTTTGTATATCATGAATCGTGAGCATCTTTCCATGGCCATTAACTATTACTACAAAAGAAAAAACTTAAAGGCTTTACAACAAATAATTAAAGGCATTTTGACCAGAACCATTTAGAAACTAATTTGGAAGGGCTTTTGTGTGTTTGTTTAGCACTATCCTCCTGTATAAAGCTAAATTGGCAATAATAAGGATTTGCTGCGGATGAACATGATAAAGAATAAGAAACTCAATCTCTCCCACCTCTGCTCCTTCCCTTCATGAGAGGAACTCGCTTCCAACTCTCTTTGGAAGTGCCCTAAACTTCCTCTTTGTTCTTCCTAAATAAAATTTCTCTTTGTTACCCTAAAACAAACAATAAGAATAAGAAACTTCACTTTTGGCTGGCACCTGTGGCTCAAGCGGCTAAGGCGCCAGCCACATACACCGGAGCTGGCGGGTTTGAATCCAGCCCGGGGCCGCCAAACAACAATGACGGCTGCAACAAAAAATAGCCAGGCGTTGTGGCGGATGCCTATAGTCCCAGCTACTTGGGAGGCGGAGGCAGGAGAATTGCTTGAGACCAGTAATTGGAGGTTGCTGTGAGCTGTGATGCCACAGCACTCTACCCAGGGGGATAGCTTGAGGCTCTGTCTCAAAAAAAAACAAAAAAAGAAATAAACTCCACTTTTGCCATAACACGGCCTAAAAATTATTGGCTTTATTTGATATCGACAAAGACGAACTTTGTTTCAGCATCTAAGTCTCTTCTTGGGGTCCCGCAGCTTTGCGTCTGACACCTATGTTCGGCGCCTTATAGGACTCCGGAGACTTGCGGTGACTCCCCGGGTCCCAGGGAAACTTTCTCCCTCCGCAGGTTCCCTGGAGCCTGGAAGAGAAGCCGGGACTCACTGCCGGCGGAGAGCCGGGTCAGCACAGTGCTGGGCGCGCTGGAGCCGGGAAGGTCAGGGTCGGCCGCGGTGCGCAGCGCCGGGCGGGGCTGCAGGTCCGCGTGGTCAGGTCCCCATGGAGACTGGGGCTGTCCCGGCCCCAACCTCGCTTGCCGGGCCGCTGAGAGTTCAGGATCGCTTTTCGCTGCGCGTCCCAGGAGGAGACAGCCGCCCCAGACCCGGGCCTCTCCGCCACTTCCCGGAGGTAAAGCCCTCGGCATTCCGGCCTTGCGTCCTTTGCTTGGGGCCGCCCGGGGCCCGGGCCCCTTAGTTTCCCTTTGCGTCCCCCAGAAAACCCTTAGCAGCGCTTTTCAGAGCTCTGGGCCCTGCCTGGATGTCCCCGGAGAGCCTTCGCAGCTCCATAAACAAAGGACCCTCAAGAGGCTCTGGGGACAAACAAAAACAGTCCATACGGAGGGGTAGGTTTGACTTGGGCTGCGGCGAGGAAACTCTTACCTCCCTCTGGAGCACTCACGTGGGATAAAAGTGAAGCGAAGTTCTTGAGCATTTTGGAAAAAACTGATTTTCATGGGACTCCAAACCAGCTGCCTCCGTCCTTATGCCAGTGCTCACCCTCTTTCCTACTTTGAGGTCCAGAAATGCGGGGTGTGAGGTGGGAAGGTGAAGGATAAATACAGAAAGTCTACTGAGAATACGGGCTGTGGTTGTAACCACAGCTCCAGTGCGCCAAGATTTGATGAACAGAACCAATCAAACGGTGGTGCTGCTGGAGATTTATCTTTTTAAAAGCATTGATGGTATGCTTATTAATAACCCTTGCCCTAAATAAATATCAGAACAGAATAGCCTGACATCATCTGATTAAAGTTATGTGCCACTCTCGCGATGGTACCCGAGACCATTACCGTGCTCTGCAGGAACTTGGCATTTGCGCTCCATACGAACCTCAAAAATCATGTTCTAAAACACTGATTCCGTGGGAGAAAGCAAGAGGTTAAGGACTTGAACTTTCTATAGCAACAGTACAGCTTACTTTTCCTAAATGCATTTAAATACCAAAGTTACTTCTGACTTTCTGGCTTTACCTTTGCACATCAGCACATCTATCATTTAAAAACACCAGTGCAAGGGCGGCGCCTGTGGCTCAAAGGAGTAGGGCGCCAGCCCCATATACCCGGCAAAAAACAAAAAACCACCAGCGCGAGTGTGGTATTTTCTATATCACCACTTATGCTGTCAGTAGCAAAGACTTCCTCAGAATGTGCTATCACTTTTATTATCCACTGTTTACAAACACTGTGTGTTAATAAACGCTAAGTACTGGTTTACATTTTTACAGGCCCAGAGTGTGGGAGAGGTAAGTGGAAGGCTTTCATTTCTGGTTTTCCACTAATCGCACGCACCTTTCTTGTACTCTTTTCTGTAATCTTTAGAACCAGACAAATATACCTCTGTGAGGCATATTTAAGGGAGTAAATTTTAAATAATAAAATAAGTGAATCATTGCACAGCTTGCGTTTGTGAACTGCAGAAGTACTTAAGTCTGTGCCAAGGACCGATGTTCTCTTGTAATCTTCTAGGCCACTTTGTCTATGGCCATGGGGCAGGACCAGACTGACTGGCATTTCTCCAGCTGATAACCTTTGGAAACACAGTTGACATCATGGTTCTTCTGATTTATCCCAGTAATGATTTACCCCCCTGTATGGACCGGCAATTGCTCAGCTATTGAATCCCCAGTCTGGTTTTGGTTGTTCTAAAGAGGAAAAAAACCTTTTCTCTCTGCTCTCCCATACTCACTCAACACATTTCAACTTTGGTCACACCAGTTCTCCAGATCCACCAATTCAGTTCTCTGTGGAGCATCAATTCCCACAGGTTAAGGAAGGACTCAGTCCCATAAGACCATCCACGGCTTCAGACACCAACCACAATGCCAGGTTGTAACGTGTGTCACACCAAGGAGCTATAAATCGTAGTTCTTATGTTTACCTATTTATTGTGAAGAATATTACAAAAAACACAGATGAATGGCCAGATGGAAGAGATGCATAGGGTGAGGACTATGGGAAGGGGAGCTTCCAGGCTCACCACCATCCAGACACCCGGAGCACTATCCAGAAGCCCCCCGAACACTATTCTTTTGGGGCTTTATGGAGGATTCATTACACAGGCATCATTGGCTATTGGTTATTAAGTCAACCTTCAGTCCTCTCCCCTCCCTGAGGTCAGGGGATGGAGCTGAAACCCTCCAATGGTTCCCCTGGCAACCAGCTTCCATCCTGAAGCTATCTAGGGGCCCATCAAGAGTCACCTCATTAGAACAAAAGATGCTGCTACCACTAAGGAAATTCCTAGGGCCTCTGTGTTAGGAACTGTGGTCAATGACTAAATATCATAAGGAGTTTCCAAGCACCCCTATCTACAAGAGTTTTAGGAGCTCTGTGTCAGGACCAGGGGCAGAGACTAATATGTTTCCTATTATTTCACAATATCACAGGTTGTTACACAACAGACCTCTTCTCCCCCTCCCCAAAGCATAGAAGTGCTAGTGTCAATTGCCAAGTTCCTCACCAATATGCCAGTTATAAAGGGTAATATTTTTTCTTAAAACTTTAGATACATTTAGGGCCCTTGTTTTACAAGGCGAAGTGACTAAGAGGCTTCTAGTTTGCATCACCCGCTCTGGAGTTTCAATTCAAAGCCAAAAATGGGGTGGTGAGACTGGCTGCCTGCACTTTGGCTTTTCCAGTAGTGACGTGCCACTTTGTAAAGAACAGAACAATTCCTGACTGATCAAGGAAGACTGTCATGGTACAGTATTTTAGCTTTTATCAAGGAAGACTTTCATGGTACAGTATTTTAGCTTTTCGAGAAAGGACACACAGGAAAGATGAAAAATGGATGAGGATTTGGTTTTATAGCTTAGGCTTTGAATCTCTCTTGTTGTTAGAGGATATTGGTGATTGCCATATTGCAAACATCATTCACAGGGAGTATTCTTGCCCCCAGAGTGAATTCTCATCACAAATGAGTACCTTAAAGTGCTTCCTTTTAAAAAAAAAGTGCTGATGACTTGGCGCCTGTAGCACAGGGGTTATGGCACCAGCCACATGGCACCAACCACATGCACCAAGGCTGGAGGGTTTGTACCCAGCCCCAGTTAGCTAAACAACAATGGCAACTGCAACAACAACAACAAAAAAGCCAGGTGTTGTAGTGGGCACCTGTAGTCTCAGCTACTTGGGAGGCTGAAGCAAGAGAATCACTTAAGACCAATACTTTGAGGTTGCTGTGAGCTGTGACACCATAGCACTCTACTGAGGGTGGCATAGTAAAACTCTGTCTCAAAAAAAAAAAGTGCTGATGTCATGAAAGAATAACCGGTCATATCTACATGTTGATTTAATTCTAAGCTTATTTTACTATATGAGTCATTTAACATAATGATGGCAATTGCTAATAAGAGGATCACACAAGTTGATAAATTGTCACAGTTGTGATACAATTGTCAAATCCTAATAATCAGTGAAGAAATTTTTTTTTTCTTACTAGTAGCTTGCTTTTAGCCCTTAAATTTGGAAAACTGGTAGATGCCGTCTTTGTGCTGCTATAACAAGATACTTGATACTAGGTTAACAACAACAAAACAAAACAAAAAACCCAGGAGTTTATTTCTCATAGTTCTGGAAACTGAAAAGTCCAAGATCAAGGTTGGGTTGTCTGGTGAGGGCTTCCATCTGCTTCCAAGATGGCGCCATGTTGCTGCATCCTCCAAGAGGAATACTCTGTCTTCATAGGGCAGCAGGCAGAAGGCAGGAGGGCAAGGATATTTGAAGCTTTATAAGGGCCCGAATCTCATCACAGGGGAAGGAACCCTCATGACATAACTACCTATTATAGGCCTCCTCTTTTTTTTTTTTTTTTTGAGACAGAGCCTCAAGCTGTCCCCCTGGGTAGAGTGCAGTGGCATTACAGCTCACAGCAACCTCCAACTCCTGGGCTCAAGCGAGTCTCTTGCCTCTGCCTCCCAAGTAGCTGGGACCACAGGCG
>CAUYTI010149917.1:0-17074 GCA_963575145.1 Galago senegalensis | reverse complement strand
ACTCATTTCTACTTTTACTAAAAATATACTGTTATCTCCTTTTAAAAAATAAGTGCATAAAGTCCCATAATCCTTTTAAAATCAATTTTACTTATCAAACCTTTGTCAGAGACATATCCTGCAAATATCTTCTCCCATTCTGAGGGTGGTCTGCTTGCTTTACAAAGGTTTGATAACAAGAATCCACAGAGAACTCAAATGGATTGGCAAGAAAAGAACAAGTGATCCCATCTCATTGTGGGCAAGAGATTTGAATAGAAACTTCTATGAAGAAGACAGGAGCATGGCTTACAGACACATGAAAAAATGTTCATTATCCATAATCATCAGAGAAATGCAAATCAAAACCACCTTGAGATATCATCTAACTCCAGTAAGATTAGCCCACATCAAAAAAAATCCCAAAACTATAGATGTTGGCATGGATGTGGAGAAAAGGGAGCACTTCTATACTGCTGGTGGGAATGCAAACTAATATGTTCCTTTTGGAAAGAAGTTTGGAGAACACTTAGAGAACTAAAAATAGACCTGCCATTTGATCCGACAATTCCTCTACTAGGTATATATCCAGAAGACCAAAAATCACTTTATAAGAAAGATATTTGAATGTTTATTGCAACCCAAAAATCACTTTATAAGAAAGATATTTGAATGTTTATTGCAACCCAATTCATAATTGATAAGTCATGGAAGAAGCCCAAGTGCCCATCGACCCATGAATGGATTAATAAATTGTGGCATATGTACACCATGGAATATTCTGCAGCCTTTAAAAAGATGGAGACTTTACCTCTTTTACGTTTACATGGATGGAGCTGGAACATATTCTTCTTAGTAAAGTATCACAAGAATGAAAGAAAAAGTTTCCAGTGTACTCAGCTCTACCATGAAACCAATATATAATCACCCACACTTCCATATGAAAGCAGTAACTCAACTATAGCCCAAGATGAAGGGGAAATAGGAGGGGGAAAGAGGAGGGGTAGGGAAGGGAAATGGGGATGATGGGTGGAGGGAGGGTAATTGGTCGGACCACACCTATGGTGCATTTTACAAGGGTACATGTCAAATCTACTAAGTGTAGAGTATAAACATCTTAGTATAATAATTAAGAAAGTGTTAACCAATTTGATGGAGTTGGTTTCCAATTGTATATAAAACCAGCACCCTGTACCCCATAAATTCATTATTGTACACAGCTATGATTTAATAAAAAAAAATCAATTTGACTTTTCTCAAGATTCATTTTCTACAGTTCAGTGGAAACTAGTGGTATTTGGGAAAAAAAATAACAACTCCTAAGTTTTTAAGAGTTTTAAGACTGTTACTAATCCAGCCAAACAAACAATTTACCTAGGCAATGTTGCGCATGTGTTAAACCTGAAAAATGCATCTACCCAAAATACTCAGATAGAGTCAAAACTTTAATTTGTAAAACTAAGTTAAGAGAACAAACAGAAAGCCAACTCAATCTGTACATGGTAACTTCCTGCCTTTGTTTCAGCTAAGTCAGATTTAGCTGGATATAATAGCAGCAGTGTTGTGTGCATTGGAAAGCAGCTTTTAATGCAAGATGTCCCAGGTAGGCTGGGACAAGAGCTGTACATTAGGAAGAAGTCATTTAGCTATGCTACATGAGAGGCAAAAGCCAGCTCAGGGAACTTAACTGTCAGCTAACGAGAGCGGAACTGTTGACAGTTAAGTCCCCCCGTAAGCATACCAAAGAAATCATACATAACATTAAAAATATTAACAACGGGAAAACAGAGTCATTGCCTGCACTGATCTCACAAGAAACAAACGAAAATTCCAATTCTCATATTGCTGTAATTGACATCTAAAAAGGAGACAACGTCCACCTTATTCCTAATTCAATGTAAATATCTACAGATGAATCCAGCCCTTATTTAAATTTACTTTTACCTTAACATAAAGCCTGCCTCTTGAGTTTCTAGAAATTTATTTGATCTAGTTTTAGAAAATCTTTATTATTTACTAAATAACCACCACTTTATTTTTTAAAAAAGAAAATAAAGGGCCCAATGACAAGCTGAGATATTCCCTTCAGATGTTAAAGACAATGCCAACATCCATCACAGGAGCACAAGAGAAAAAACGAATAATTTTTGAAAATGAAAGCCTGACTCATGTAAATATTACAGCACTACAGCTACATGCAGTGGATGTTACAACTCTGCCATATGCTGCATTTATATTTAAAAAAATTTAAACGGGGCTTATAAGTATTTACTTGTCTGAGCAATTCATATTTGATATGGTCTTTCATTAAAGTTGAAATAAGGGCAAGTTTCTTAAATATAAAAGCCAGATGAACATACAGTTTTTAGATCCATAAGCAAAGGACTTTTGTTTCTATTTTAATGCATCTAGGCTTGACAAAGTAATTAAAGATAATATGGTAATAAATTACATTTCAGGAAACTATGAAAAATCTATTTTTTGTAATTCTTACATACAAAGGCAAGCTTCCCTTATTAAAGAAAAACTACGGGTAAATTTAATAAATGAGAAAATATAGGCAGCCCAGAACTTGCCACACAACTGAACTTGCTTTCCTGAATCAAATTCTTTAAAAGCCATACAACTGTAAGGGCTCATTCAGTGACTTGACATTATAAACATCTGCCTCTGCTCTCAACTTGGGGAGCTCTATCTTGGTAACTACTCTTTCAGCAGTGAGACTGCTGTGCTTTTGAGTGATGTATACTCTTTCTAAGAAGGACCCTAAAATGTGCTTATTCTCATCCTTAGTTACAATACCACAGAGCTGATGGTTATAGAAGACAATGGAACACTAAAGTGAATTCTTAAAATCTTGATCTCTTGGTCCAAATTCAATCTCATGAAAATCATTCCTGGCCATATGATGATTGCAAACTCTGAAGCTGGTTTACGTATCAGCTCTGCCCCTAATGAATTTGTGTCATCATTGGCCAACTTATTTGAACTGTTGGAGGCTTGCTCTTGTCAGCCATAAAATGTGATAACAACACTTTATAATAAGGAGCTTTTGAAAGATTAAATAAAGGACCATCTGTAAAATATATAGTACAAATACTGGAATATAGAAGGCAGTTGATAAATTTGGTAGCTATCTAGAGAATCTCCTATGGCAGGTGAAAATAAACGTCCCCTAAAAGAATTATGTACCTCTAAATAGGAAGAAAGTGATTGGAAGCCTTCAGTTTCGTGATCCTGTGTTAAAAGTATAACTTCACTTACATCAGTGATATGTAACAGCACATTTTAAAAAGAAGACAAATTTTATAGCGCACAGCTTTTTTTCACACATTAAAAGTAAACAATTTTCTATTAAAATATTCCAGTGCAATAAATATTTCTTAAAATGCTAAAGAACATAGAGTTTTCTGCACCTTAGTTTAATAATGAACTAGGAAAATTGTATTTGCCTCAAAGTAAAAGATTCCAAAAACGTTAAAACTTCCTCATTAATAAAACAGCTTCAATATATTAAAAGAAAACCACCAAGGCAAGATATGAAATATGATTCACAAAGTCATGATTTTTTAATCACCATATAATAAAATACCGCTCAATGCCAGTGTTTCATTATATAAGCTATAATTTGCTTTTGAATTTCCTAAATATGGTACCGTATGTGTCAGACTTTTATCAGTCATTCATTCCATTGTTTGTAAACACGAGGAAATTCACCCATAGAAGTCAACACAAGCGAGAGCATGTGCAGTGAGAATAGGACAGAGTCAGTCAGGTTGGGGCCGAGATGACACAGCTGCTCTGGCCGGGTTAGGTCCCACGTGACCTTCACCTTGTGTCTCCCATCCTTCTTGTTTTATAAATTTGACTATTTATCTTGAGTAGTTTAGGGCAATTGATTTAGAAGATTAACTTTTGAATTAGAACACTGTTGTGTTGTGGAACACACAAGTAGAACACTGCTGTATGGGTCATGGCTTATGTCAATTATTGTTTATTATGGGTCATGGATTATGCCAATTACTTTCGTTTAAGATAAGGGTTAGTACAGTTCTTGCTTCTAACTTTTTTTTTTTTTGAGACAGAGCCTCAAGTTATCCTTCTGGGTAGAGTGTTGTGGCATCACAGCTCACAGCAACCTCCAACTCCTGGGCTCAAGCAAATCTCCTGCCTCAGCCTCCCAAGTAGCTGGGACCGCAGGCACCTGCCACAATGCCCAGCTATTTTTTTGGTTGCAGCCATCATTGTTGTTTTGGCAGGCCCAGGCTGGATTCGAACTCACCACCTTAGGTGTTTGTGGCTGGCGCCTTAGCCACTTGAGCCACCGGCGCCGATCCGCTTCTAACTTTTATGTATAAAACCATGATTTTGGAAATGGAAGAAAGAACAGGCTTGCAGAGGGTACTGTCACTGTGCTCCAGAATTGCTGGCCTTCTGCCCAATAAAGTTTGGTGGACCTATCCCTGTCTCTGCATATTGGCTCAGAGACAGGTGGCTGGAGCCTCTTCCTCTGGTAACACAAGTAAGGATACTTTCATTGCAGTACAAAATACAAAAATGAAATATTAATTACATATGTATATACATAAATAGACTCTTCAAATCCCTTTTTCTAATGAAAATTTATGTAGTCTTCAAATATGTTACAACACACTATGGTGATAGGTACCAATGAGCATAATTTCTAGTACCGTGTTAGGCTTTCTGAAACTACATAATACCTGGCACAGACTATTGTGGCTATTTTCATTTCAGCCTGGAGTCTATTTTTCAAGGTAATAACGTGGAATGTTTTACTTTACTTTGGGTATCTGTGACTGATTAACAGAAGAAGAAATTTTTGAATCTGCTCTACAATTCAGTAAAGTCCATCACCTAACATTCAAAGGAAACCTTCAATGTGTGCCAGGCTCTGCTAATGTCTGTACAGGGAAAGGGGGAAACAGACCATTACAGTAGGTCAGATAAGAGATAAAGAAGGCCTAAAGCAAAATGAAAAAAAATGGTTAAAATCATGTAGAGATGAGAATGTGTGAAAACAGGTATTTTTATAAACTGTTGTGGAATTTAAAATTAGTAGCATCTCTCTGGAAGGCACTCTGGTAACAGTAGCTATTAAAATGTAAGTGCACAGACTATTTGACCCAGCATTTTCCCTGGTAATAATTTATACATTTATGTGAAGACATATGTTGGAAATAACAGTTAACTAGAAAAATATGAAACTGTTGACATATAGGGTTCACTGGAAAAAATTGTTATAGCCATATAGTGAAATATAATAAAATTAAAAACAAATAAAAAAATCCACTGCTATGACAAATCTCTAAGATAAATTTTTAATGGCTTGAAATAACATATTATGCTTAAAAACCACAGCTATATTTAAAAATATGTATAATTCTGGTATTTGCCCAAAACTTTTCTGGAAGGGTACATGACAAAGTGCTAATGGCTTCACCTATGAAATGAAACTATGAGTGGGCCATGGAAAGATATTTCCTTTTATTTTATACTTATCTGAAAAGTTTGAATTACCAGGTATATATATTACATATATTATTCATGTGTGTATGTGTGTGAGTATATATACGTATACATATGAGATATATATATCATAAATTGCCATCACCACAAAGTACGGCCAACCACAGATATGAAAGTCTATGCATTTAAAATTTAATCTTGCATACTAAAGAGGAACCCAAAAATGTGAATTGTAGAAATCATTTGCGTTATCACAGTCATGAAGCATTATTTTGAGAAACTGCAAGAAGAAAGGAGGAGAATCAGAAAAACCACTCTGCTGTGTGGACATTAGGAAGGCTTTGACTTACAAGTTGAGGAATAGTAAAGAATCAAAGTGTTTGCAGTGACAGTCAAAGGTAGACAGAGGAGGATGAGAAGTCTACACGAGACACGAATAGGAAACAGCAACATCAGAGACGGAAAACTGAAGAACTCAAATTAGACACATCCATAAGAAATACTGTGATGTCACTTGAGAAAAGACTGAGCTATTTTAGTGTTCGGAGGAAGGGAGGAATATGAGAGGATAGCTCAGGAAAAAGATATTCTTGGAATAACTGAAGAAACCATAATCTGGGAGCTCCGTGCAAATCGCAAAGAATGCCTTGCTTGACCTTTGTGCAATAAACATCTGAAAAAGCACTCTGCCCCAACAGTGGCCCCAGGAAAGACAGGCTATCCTCTCTCAGGTCAACCTCAGAACAGTGGCTCTTGACCTTCACTGCACTTTGGGATCCTGCTGGAGAGGCTTCAAAGATACTGATAGAAGCTGCTATGATTTAAAAGTAAGTCCAATTAGAGACAGACCACTTGAGAAGCCCTGGAGGATGAGGCATGGATGAGACCATGTGGAGGAGGACCAAGAGGCCTCAACAAAGCCAGGCTGAATGCAGCCCAGCTCAGCAAAGCCCCACCAAGACAACCCACTGGTTTGTGAGATGATTAGTTGCTATCTTAAGACCCTCAAGTTTGGAAGTGGTTGCTCCCCATCAGACAAAAAAACTGTTAATCCTCACAAACTTTACATTTAGTCTTTACATTTAGTTTACAATAGTTTTCCCATCAGTGCGAGATGATTTGCTGTTTGCAATCTTTCACTCAGGTATCTTTACTGGCATGAGCAGGAGATCAGACTCCATATCCATTCAATTATTTTCGTACTCAATTTCATAGAAATTAGAAAGTCCTTCTTTACCATCCCAGACAAGACATTAGAAATGACAGATATCTTTGGTGGCTCTCTCAGGAAGTCTGGGGTATTTGGAGCAAGTGCAAACCTGGGGATTTCGGAGCGATTTCTCTTCTGTGTCCACTTCCAGTTGCAACATCCGTCAACTTTAAAGCTTGGTTTCCCGTTTCTTCCAACGGAATGAAATGTATTTTCATATTCTGCTACAACATTTGTATTGATTTCTAAATATGCCATTCAATTTTTTTAATCCAAATAAAGAAAATCATCAAGTAATGAGGGATAAAAATACTGCACCACGATTTGGTCTCCTTCAAATCCCCTGATAACTTACTCTCCATGTTAAGCTGTGTGGTGAGGCAGCCGTAAAAAGACAGAGCAGAGCTACTCAAGACACTAAATGTCACGGAGAAACGCCAACCGAGCGAGTGACTCGAAGTAATATAAATATATGAATCCACTGCCCTTGAAAAAATGTTTTTATTCCATTTTCAAATAAACTTGCTTGAGTCCCCTGTCAGCATGCAGCAGTAGGGAAAAAGCTGTCTTATATTTTTTCATCCAGCGTGCCAATATATAAACTCAGGGACTCTAATTCCATGCTAGTCACAATTTTCACTACTCCCTTTATTCCTCAATCATAAACAGGAGTATTGACCAGTAACTGCTTGCGGGAGTAGACCAGAAGACGGACAAGCATTCAGGGAAAGTCTTATTTACAAAGCAACGCTACCCTTGCCCCCGGCAAAAACTGCTCCACTCCCTCTCCATCCTAATCCACCTCGCTCAGTCTACATCAGACCTCTCAGAGTAATTACTTCCTGACGAAAAGTCATCAAATGTTTCTCTTTCCTTAGAGGGCAAGGGCTTTTTCCTTTTGTCGACTGCCATATTTCCAATGTCTGAAATAATTCTTGGGCACAGAGCAGGCCTGAGCGGAACATTTGCTGAGTGAATGAATACAGTAAGTTACATATTTCATATATTCAAAATTGTGACGATTCAGTCTCTACGCTTCCATTCTTTTGCCTTACTGGGAAGAAAACGTTAGAACAAAAAATACTGACTGTTCTTATACATTTTGGGCTTCTAACATCTGATGTGTCATGTAAGAAAAAATTGTCTTTTAACAATGGGGTTTTGCCAGTAATTAATCTGCTTCCCCTCTACATTCATTTGTCATTAGAATTTGGCTTGGTTGACAAGCTTCTCAGTAATAGTGAGACTTATGTCACACAGAGTATTGAAATTCTGAGTGATGTCTCTAGGGTTTTAATCTCTGCCTTTAGAGAAAAAAGAATCAATTTCAGGTTGAAGTGACTTACATGTCTATTTTGGTAGTCTCCTAACGGGTGAGTAGAGGTCAATGGATCTCTACTGTTCATGGCCATACTTGCTATTCAGAAGCTTCTGCTAACTTTCGGCACTAGCAGAGTTCCTTCTATCAATTTCTATCAGTTTACGTTCAGTACCTCAATTATATTCTAATATTTTAATTCTATTTTTGCCATTGAATTATTCGCTTTTGAGATATCAATCCATTTCATGTATAAGAGAATTTTACAAAATGCAGTAGTAATGACAAAAATTGAATATTTAAACATGTAATTCATATGCAAATAATATAAAACGTTTTGGCAAAGAACTTGTACCTTCGTTAAGAAAACTGAGAAAACCTAGTCTTCAAAATGTAATGTTATTTCTGAATAGATGCTGGTTGTTTCCCAATATTCTTCCTTTAATCCTCAGTAAGTCCATCACTTCGGACTAAACGCATGGTCCCCATGTTAAATATCACATTCTACATCTTCCTTTGAATCATTTGGCCTCATAAATAAGTTCTGGTCAACAAAATATAACCAAATGGTCAGATGTGACCTCTAAAAACTTGTGCTTAACAGGAAGGAGAGTGCCCCTCTCTCCCTCCTCTGTTCTGACTAGAATACAAATAGGATGGATGGTTGGGGCAGCCATCATGGACCATGAGGTGGAACCAGCCTGCAGAG
Source organism: Galago senegalensis (assembly GCA_963575145.1). Classification (NCBI taxonomy): domain Eukaryota; kingdom Metazoa; phylum Chordata; class Mammalia; order Primates; family Galagidae; genus Galago; species Galago senegalensis. The sequence goes on along the minus strand of CAUYTI010149917.1, from coordinate 8,371 downwards.
ACCCGGTAAGACAAACAAAACCAGCCTAGCTGCCTAACATCACAGGATGAGCTTAGCTATGGATTTTTTTTTTTTCACGTGAGAGAAATAGACTGCTAGCATAAGTTATTTTTATCTTATAGGTTTTCCGTTATTTGTACCAAAATCCATTCCTGGTACTGCAATCATTACATTTTCAGTAAAAATAATTTAATGATAATAATAATGATATTAGGAACACCTATAATTTATTATGTGTCAGATTTTATTCTAAATGCTATACATTTAATAATGTATTCATCTTCATAACAACTTCAGTATTAGGTACTATTATTAACTTATTTTATAGGAACTGAGGCAGAAAGAGGTTCAATTGAGGCATCTTGTTCAAAATCACCCAGCTATTGAGAGGCAGTGCCTAGATTTGGGCCCAGGAAAATTGACTTTTGAATTTCCTCCCTTAACCACTAAGGGTTCTAGAGCCTCATATAATTATTCACAATTACGTATGTTTCACGGTTTGTCATCTTAGTAATTAACATTTAGAATGTGTAGAATGTATGTGAACCAAGTTGTCTCAATATTCTTTGTATCCCCACCAACCAAACCACCTGTTTGCTGGAATACCAATGTGCACTGACCCCACTTTGAGATTTTCAAGTCCATTTTCCCCCTCAATGGAACTAGAAGTGGCTTGCAGCACCCTTGTCTCCCAGAAGCCACCCTCACTTCCAAGATCCTAGCAGGCAAGGAGAAGCGTCCACAACTTCAGACATCTGCGTCAGCACAGCCCCAACTGTGGGTGGAGGCTTGCTTTCAGCACATCCTTGCTAAACCATTAATTCCCTCCCAGGATTGGGGAGAAGTCCTATGAGGCAGTAGATACTATTCATATTCAATGCCCAGTACATGATTCATGATTCTGAATATGCAGACTGTGCCATGACCTTCATTTCTGACCACTGGATATATTCCAGGCACCAATGCTTAATAATATGGTAGCATTTGACTTTGAATAAAGTATTTTATTTTTATGCTATTTTGTGATAACAGAATCAAAAGCTTTTAGCACTGACTGGGATCTTAGGGCTCCATTTAAGCTAACTTTCTTCATGTTACAGAGATATGATACTGAGGCCATACTGATGTTAACTTAGTTGTTTAAAATCACAGAGGTATTGATTGACACAGCTGGGACTAGGCCATGGGTTTTCCGGTCACACATCAGTATCAGATTTGGGAATTTGTGCTTGTGTGATTAACCATACTATGTTTTAATAATTCTGAGTTGTAGATAATAGACAAACTGTTTGGTAATTGCCCCAGAAAAGCCCCTTCCTCAGAAAGCCTCTTCCTGCTTTCAAGAGACCACGACTAGCTGTCTCACTCTTAAAGTCACAGCTCCTTTCCAAGCACAGGAAGTTCCCCTCTGTACAACAGGGAGGTGCCTGCTAGACATGTCCTCATCTCCCAGTCACAAAACTTGCCTCATCTCCCTGTCCCAATTACTCGCTGAAATTTTCAAACTCATGGCCTGTTTCTAACAGCTCTTCCTGCCAGAGCAGTAACTCCTTATTGGCTATTCTACCATCCCGTCACCATTCTGAGACCGCCCCTAACTGAACCTATATAAGGGGGCACTTTTCTTTTAGTTCCTCCTCCTCCTCTCTCTCCTCTTTTCTTTCCTCTCTCTCCCCTTTTTTCTCTCCTCCTTGGTGCTGTTCTGCAGCATCCCTCCCTCACCAATAAAGACCTTTCCTACAAGCCTTGATGGTCTGTGAGATCTTTGCCAGTCCAGTGCCGCCCTTTCACAACCCAATATAGAAATGGACATTTTTCTAGAAACCACATGCAGTATTCTTAAGTTTAAGCTCAAAGAATTATTCTGAGTCTTAGAATTATCAATCATTTATAATAACATACATTAGAAATTTTTCAACACATTTGGGGCCACCAGTTATAATGCAGAAGAAGAGCTGACAAGTTTGAAAAATTACAGTATTTCCAGCCTGTAAAATCATAGGCAATAAAAACATGACTGACCACATCTTCTGAAGGAAACTTCTCACTCTCACAAAAACCTAATATCTCATGTAGTGATAATTTATTCTTGAATATAAACAAGATGATAAATAAGCCAAAGGGCCGAGTGTTTGATAAACCTCTGTCTTACACCTTCTCTATAGTCTTTAGTCCTAAAATACTAAACAGGATTTTTGGTTTTACATAAAGTTACCCCCAAATTTAAGAGTTTCAAAAATATTTCATTTTCTAAGTTTATACATTTAGCAAGCAGACGACATCTTGAATTTCATTCTTCAAACTGTTGTTGCCAAATGTAAAAATAGCCATTTAAAAAATCAGCCTATGTAGTGCATGGTGGATGGTCCTAGACTGGGTGGTCTGCAGAGATGACCACTTCTGCAGGACAGTCTAGGCAGAATCCATGCTACACCTACACCCCCCAGATGAGAACTGCAAGCAACTGAATGTGACAAAGGTGTTTATGGGGGAACAGGAGAGAAAATATCATTTTATATAAATCACACCCATTTTGAAAGGCTTAGCAGTGATTTATGAATTGAGAAGATATAAAATTAGAAATTAAACAATCAAATAAAATTGGAATCAACTGAAGAAAGTAAAGTGGCAGTTGTTCCAAGACCTGAATTGGAATAATGACTTTATTTCTTAAGCTATTAACATCTGAGACAAAAATGAAAATAGGTTGGGTTTCACAGGTCTCATTTTTTAAGACGAAATTCAAGTTTATATGATGCCAGCTTTTATTCATCCATCAAAAGAATTCATCAGACATGTGCTAACTCTATAATGGCCAAACAGTAGCTGCAATAGTAAGTAAATACCCGAGACTGCTTACTCCATGTTAGACACTTTGACAAGTACCCCCACATTTTTTATACCATTTAATCAGCATAAGGATCTTAGAACACCTCTATTTGTAGGTGATAAAATGGAAGAACAAAGACAAAGATTACCCCATGGCACAGAGTATAGTAAGCAGTATAGTCAAAAGCACTGAGCCTAGCTCCAAAATCTGTATGTTCAAAGGTAATTCTTCTTTCTAAATATAAAAAATTAGCGAATTTTCTAAAGGTTTTATAATGAATATGAGAAAGTATTCATCATATCAGTATGTGATAATTATGCTTATTAAATATTTTAAGTTCCAAAGCTTGCACTTTTTAACACAATATTTCTCTTTCCTGCTCAGCAAATATCGAATGAGACATACTAGACATGGGGATTAGTAAGCTGGATGCATGGTCCTTGACATTGTAAATCTGATGGACAATATGTATTGTGGAAATACTACTCCAACAGACGGTTCTCCTTCTGAACCTTTACAACGTATAACATTCAATTGTAAGTCAGCGATTACATTTCATCAGGAACAATGTGATTTAGATACTTTGCTTGCTGGTAAGTTAATGCGACATTAAAACATGAAACAAAAATCCAGTGAATTGTCAACTATATCCATGACACAGTTCCTCCCAATTTTCAGCAATTTTGGTTAGGTGCTAGGTTGTAGTCAACTCATAATCTACCAATTAAAAAACACCTACTAAGCAAGTGTCTTTTGAAGATCTCAAGTTAGAAGCAGATGATTTAGAAATCAGGACTGAAGATGGTAAGGTAGAAATTCTTTCACAGAGGTGAAACTTTTTTCAGTTGGGGGTGGGGGCGTGAAACATATCCTGGAATCTAGAAGGAAGTTAGGAGGACACTTCATGTCCAGAACTCACATTCCTCTTCTTTGCCCAAAAGGCATTAAGTACCTCAAGCTTAAGGGCTTCTCCTACCCAGAGGGCCTAGGAAACAATCCAACACTTTCCCCTGGAGGTTGTGCTAATTTCCAAAGGAAATTATTTGTGTGTGTGTGTTTTCTTAAACCCCCCGCCCAAAAAAAATTCTACATGCTTCAGACCCCATCAAACCTGGACATGGCCCTGCCTGCTTCCCTTAAGACTTTCGATCATGTCAAACGTTTGCAATGTTGATTAGTTGGGATGCCAAATATTGCAATCCAAAAAAAAAAAAAAAAAAGAAAAGAAAAGCTGCTTCTATTTTTCCTGTAGAAATTTACTTCAGCCTCAATTCCTTTCATTATGATTCTCTGCTACCTCTCGCTGACAGGTGGTAGCAGTTTTAATAAAGCTCACAGGATGATAGGAAAGAAATGAATATTAACTTTTCCACAGGCATACAATATAACCTTGTTTTTATGTAAAATTCAACCTTCAAAAAATGTTAAGAGCTGTCTCAATATCCTGACTGTTTGTCTATGGTAGAACAAGGATGGTCTCTCTCTATATACGTTTTTGATGTATTTAGGAGTTATCTAAATTATATTATTTTATTCTGATTCAGATATTATACATTTTTTCTCAATTTTTATAAGTGATTTTAAATAACATTAAAACATCCAGCTATACAAAGAACATCTGAAATGAGGAATGCTAGTATTTATCTGCCCTTAGAGAAGCAAGTTACTATTGTCCCCCCCTTATTAGAAAAGATGACATTATGAAGAAATGAAATATTAATAAAGCAGCTGTTTCTCCAGAATCCAATTTTAGAACACCAAAAGTAACTCAAAGATCTGAAGTGATAATGTTTAGATTTCCAAATGATAACATGAAAAACTTAAGAATCTGCTACATCTCCAGTAACTCAAGGAAATCTTGTACCCCCATCGGAGGCTTTTTCAAAGCCTCATCTAGTAGCCCCTCTACGCGTATCATGGTTGAACCATACTTTGAAAACCAGCTCCGTATCAAAGCTCTTTTCTTTTCACACATTTCAACCTAATTAGAGACAAGAGAGATGAGTGTTAACAAGACAGTCAATTTTAGAAAATACATGCAAACAAGCCAAATGTTTTTAATTACTTTAATATTTTCCACATGTAGAATTTTATCTTATTAGGCATTAAAAACAATGTTTAAAAAAAAAAGAAAAATCAGAGCGACCAGCACTCTGTGTGAGGCAATCAGCTGGACACAAATTAATATTTATGGTCTGAAACTTCCTCCATCTCTATTAGGTCTGTGTGTAGAAAGTATTCTATTAGAACCTCCTCAAGCACAGTTAACCCACATGCTTTTCCCAGATAAATGCATCAAGCTCTTACAGTCGCTCAGGTTTTCTTCCAAACCGTATCAAGAACCAGGGAAAAATGCAATTCGGATCACTGCTCTGTTTGGTTTATAACAAGTTTTTCCGAGTGGCTTTATTTTTGGAATGAGAAAGAGATAAAGCCTGTTTTATGCTCTCATTAGATCTGACTCAAACTGGTGAGATGCCAAAGTGGGAAAAATTGATAAACCACAAAAGGCATCTATTTTACCACTTACATTCTCTATGAATTGAAAATATTTGAGTTAGTAACATGGGGAGATAACTGAAAACTGGAAAAAAAATACTAAAGTTCCCTCACAGATCGAGTATGTGAATAAAAAGTGTTGTTACTATTTACCAAAATCATTCTCCTAAGTCATGATATGTAAGGCCCTTTGATACTTGGAAAATAAAGTCATTAATGTGACTGCTCTTCTGCAAAACCCTTAGAAACCATGGTTTTAAAACATTATAACTAATCAAGAAGTTATTCATTTTTTGTTCAAATGTCCTTCTCTGGTATAACCGTTCTAAAGATAGAGGCTAGAATCTTTGCGGTTTTGTACTTCAGATAATCAAAAGATCAGTTTGGGGGAAAAGAAGAATTCCCTACAATATTTTGCAACTTCAATTATTATGAATTTGACACAGGTCATGCAAAATTTACCTTTGATATTAGTAAAAAGGAGTTGGCTGAAATACACAAAATTATACGCATGCAAATGATCAGGTTTGCTAGAAAAAAGTTACCCGTCTCAACAAAGTGAAAGAAGTCCTATGTGGTTTATCTTTGGGCCGATTTTCAATCATTCGCTTGCTAATAAGGATATGCATATACGTGTGTTGAAAACTATTCTTTATATTAGGGTACTCCACTAGTTTAGACTGTTATTTCTAAATTCTTCTACAATTTCATTTTATTTCCTGTCTGTAGAGGAGTGGTTCTCAATGTATGGGCTCTGAGCAGCAGCTATCAACCTCACTCAAGAACCTGCCACAAATGTAGTTCTCAGGCCCCACACCAGAACTAGACAATCTAGAGGGGGCACAGCATTCCGTGTTCTAACAAGCCTTTTAGTGATTGAAATGCATACTAACTTTGTATAAGCACTGCCCTCAGGCTGTGAAATGAAACCATCTCCCTAAGCATCATTAAAAAGGTATTCAAACGCAGAAAGCAAAAACTATTCCAGAATCCATTCTCATCCCCTCACACTTCCTAGCCTACTTCTCTAGAAACTAAGAGTCCTAAGTAGATGTCACTGTTAACCAAAGCCCAGGGAGGAGTTGAATTCTTGGTTGAAGAAATTACACTAGTTGATTTAAAATCTCAGATCATTTCACATCAACTCTGCTTATTGCTACTACTAGGTGATGTTTTCTACTCATCTTCAGTCATCACTAATCTACTAATCTTTAAAAAATCTGGCATCTGGCTAGCTTTGCCTGCATCTGCATTCTGACCCTTCTTTAGTTGAACGATTGTGTTCAGCCATGTTTTGAATATCATAGAACTAATTTAACTTTGCTTACATTGATGGTCATTATCAGTAAGAACTCAGTAGAATGTGGTGCTATAGTTTTCTAAAGGGTGTTCTTGATGAGAATGCTTTTGGACTTACACAAGGCCTTTCATCTCTATATCTCAGTACTGACAGTAGTATTCTTCTGAGGGACTCATTTATTTTTATCTTATCAACCCTGAGTACTGGGTAACTTGTTTTTGTTTATTTTTCTTTCTCCTTCATGCTTGGTCGTAAAATGTTGAGAGACAATTTTACAGCCTAAGCTAGTAAATGTGATGAAATTAACACAAGTTTGTATACTAACCTACCTTGATTACATCCTATTTTTTACCCCTTACACTTATTTTTCACTTATTTATTAAACTCTTACTTTCTTACAGAGCCAGGCTTTGAAGTCTGACATAGCTGAATATAAATCCCATCTTCAGGACTTGTCATCAGTATAATCATGGGCAAAAAACTAACTTGGCTCAGCTTTATGAGTAAAATAAAAATGACCTACCTTACAGGATTTTTATAATCATTAGAAGTAATAAATGGAAAAATTGGTAACAATGCCTGGCATGGAATAGGTGGTCATGAAGTTAGCTGCTGTTATCAATGGCCGTGTGGGCAGCCCCTTGAGGAATCCCAATGTGCAAATTCCTTGACTATCTCCAAGGAAGTGACTAGCACTGTAAAATTTAGTGGTCATAACCCAGACCTTGGCATCACCCAGAACAGGTTTCCCTACAATGACAAATGATGATTCTGTCAGTTCTGGAATTCCATTTTCTATTTTCCATCTTTCTGTCTCAATGTGTGAGCCTGGAGCAGTAAGACCCTGAGGAAGTTTTTTAAAGCTTTCCTAATTCTGTGTTTCTGCCCCTTCCCGCCTCCATTTCCTTCCCTGCTCGACTCGACCCCACTCTCAATCACCCACTCTTTTCCCTCAGTCCTTGTTGCTGCACCTGGCTGGATGGTTCCACTGTAGATGACTCACTCACTTGCTTTTCTTCCCCTTGAAAGTGCCAAGTTCTGAGGAGAATGGATCATGGTGGTACCTCTTGGTCTAGAATCTAGATCTTGGACTTTCAACTTCAATCTCATCCTCAGAAATCTTCTAATTTGCTGAAGCTTCTATTCCATACCTCAGGAACCACAAATGTCACCATTTTCTGCCAGATCCCTACAATCTTAGCTGACAGCCTGGCCTCCTACTCAGGAATGTCAGATGTTCTCAGCCCCGCAGACTCTGATACTTCCTAGTCTCACAGAACAATGTGTCTCTTCTATCCAAGGCCAAGAGTTACATCTGACCCACTCTGGAGCTCTTTGTTCCTGAATCCTTTTGGACCTGGTTTTAGCCATTATATTCTATCTCTTTTTTCTTTTAATATACTCTCAGATGCTTCCTCCTCAGTTTCTCATTCCACAGTGATTAAAAGAATTTACTTATCATTCCCATCCTGAAAACAAGAATTCTCAGTTCCAATTTGGCAATTAAGAATTAGAAAAATGTGGGCCAGGCGTGGTGAATCATGTGTAAGGTGACCAGATTTTAACATTGGTAAAGTGGGACACCATGGGGGGGGGGGCGACCTGACAACAATGCAAACTTTGATAAGCAGTTCTCAATAATCAGTTCTCAACAATTATTTGTTATTATTAAAGTTTAACATTATAAAATTAACAAAAATAATATAAAACTCATATCCTGACGAAATGGCCACATGGCAGCT
>CAUYTI010149915.1:0-21771 GCA_963575145.1 Galago senegalensis | reverse complement strand
AGGTAAATAATTTGACAAGGGCCTCAGAAACCTAGAATATATCCTTTCAACTGAGAAGCATGTGACTTCTTAAAATATCTCAGGTTCTTCCTTTCACAGAACTTACATGAATGCCCCTATTGACATTTTTTTCTTCTCTCTATGTGTGTATGTGTGTATGTATGTGAGGGTGTGAGTGTGAGACGATAAAGGAAAAAGATTCAAGTTGTAAAATTCTTGGATATTTTTAGAAAAGTATTTAAAAATCAAAAGATGTGGTTAGAGAATTTTTTTTTTAAAAAAAGCAGGCTGTTATAATGTCAATGTAATGCCCAGTTAAGAAATGAGAGGCTCAAGTTAAAATAATCAAGAGAAAATCAACATCCTCAGCATCATTGAAAGAATCTAATATTGTACTAATTCTAGTCAGAGTTCTAGGGTGGAATGAAAGCCAACAAACTAATTCTGATTAATGCAAGCAGAAAAGATGATAGCTCATTGGATCTATAATAGCTCTCAGATTCAAGCTGCAGAATCAGGCTCAGGTAGAAACCAAGGGAAGGAAAGATACAGCTAAGTGGTCCCTGATGGGCATCAGGATATCACTTTTCACTAACTGACTTTGTAGTTACTGTCATTGGTGCCATCACACCTGGACACTGGCTGCTTCCCTGCCAGTATCCACTGTCCCTGAACATTCACTGCTACACCACTAGACTCCTCATATTAAAGTGAAATATTTTAACTCTATATCTGCACTTTCTTCTTTTCCCCCTTAAGGGTCAAACACAGGCCACAGCATCTGATTGGCTGACCTAGCTAATATGTTCAGAATCTGGGGTCCAAGAGGAAAAGATATTTTTGATGTTCCTTCTGCATTCAAACAAAAGTAGAATTCCACCTCTGCCTACGATACAAGTAATCCTAAATCCCCGTTTGCTAGAATAGCCACAATACTAGCCTATTGTTTGGGTGTACTGATTAATTAGTGTTCTCTTAATTCTAAAATGCACCTGCATTCGGATAATTTTAAATCCTCATTTAAAGTGGGATTTCCCCCATACTGAAAGGATGTTTAGGTGCTAAGAAATCAGATTTTATGCTCTTTGTTTTTTACCAAGATACAAAGTGTGACTGATGGTCCTCTATCCTTTTTTTTCTCTTTCTTTCTTTTTTTGGAAATGTAAGTAGCAATTTAGCTGACCGAGGCTGGGTTCGAACCCACCTCCTTTGATATATGGGGTCGGCTCCCTACCCACTGAGCCACAGGCGTTGCCCTGGTCCTCTATTCTTTTTCTCCCAAAGAAACGGTCATGGACCCAAGCTTTTGTGAATTACTGCCTCTTCTCTCAAATTTAATCACTTCCAGTAGAGCCAAAAGTCAATGCTAATTAAGCACGAAGATTGGTTCCCCTTCAGAGTCCAGCAATGCATCTTATTTACGGACACTTTCCTTATTGACGAGCCATAAAGGTAGAGAAAAACCAAGTTCTTCCATACAAACCCTCATAAAATGAATTCATCACACATGTGTCTGCTATTAAATAGCATCTTTGTGTGCCCAAAGAAAGATGTGGTCAGATGCGAAAGCTCTCTAGAGAGAGTAGCAGGGGTAGTTGATGGTTTGTCAATGGGAGCCAAGTGGAATCAGAGTCAAGAAAATTCTTCTCCCCACCCATAATTGGGATGATAACCAAAATAAGCCACTTGCCTACCATAGCCCGAAAGTGCCATTGTCTATTCTCCCTATTTTTCTAGCCCATTTTCTCCAGAATATTCATTTGCTTTTACAGCCCACTTTCTTGTAGTCTTATTATGTTTTCTTCTCTATCTGACTGATAAATATTTTGATGATCCATACCACTTATGTTGGGTACCTTTTAAAATAAGAAACCATACCTTGGTCATCTTTGTGTACGATTGCACCTGATACACTAGTTTTTATGAAGGTTCTCAAAAACAATTTCTTTGTACAGGTGTAAGTAAATTTAACCTTATACAGTATAATGCACATAATAAAAATTCTAAATGTATGTTAAATGATTGAACATAATTCTGACTATAAAGAACCATTTGGAAATCACACAAGTTTCTAGAGATGCTGGATGAAGAGTGCCCAGGATTTTATAAGTTCCACAATGAAACAAAGTAGAAATAGGGAGTCTTTTTTTTTTTCACGCTGTACTATTAATATAACGAAATAAAGGGGGAGCAATCTTTTTCCAAAAGAAACTTACTGGTCCCCTGGAAGTTACTGTTCTGAGTTTATTTTAAGGAAATTGTATCATATGACTTTTGATCGGCAAGGACTAACAATTGTAGTCATTGTGACTTATCTTGGCATTTTAGTTCCCTGAGATGAGTTTGTTCTTCATCATGGAGAAGTTATAAACTGAAAATAGATGCCTCCACCGAGATTAGAATGGACGAACTCTTTCAAAGGGGAAGTTGCTTTTGCTCAAAGAAATGTTCTCACCATTTTACTTTTTTGGATTGTTTTTTCACACCTTATTTCACATAGGAAGACGTTTTCTTTAATTACCGTAATCAAGCGTGCAGCTCATAGGAAGTGACTCAAAGGAAAAAGGTGCAGACTCCAATGAACTGATAACATAGAAGTTGGTGACCACACAGGAAGGCCTTCAACATAGAAACACAATGTTAGCTTTGTGGCAGGACTCCATGGCCAGTTATAATGCACTGCATGGCCTTCAGTATATCCATATTTACCCTATATCATTAGATTGCTCTCCAGTAAGGTTTGCAATATATACTATATGTACATAATTCACTTAATTGTGTGGTTTAATCTTATTGAGATGCACACCTTCCTTATTTTGAGTCTACAGTGAAGAAGTGAATTTTTTTGTTCATTCACTCAGCAAGTATCAATATTAACTGAGTATCTGCCATGTGCAAGACATTATTGTAGGATCCGCAGAGGCAGAAACAAACAAGAAAGTGTTCTTTTTAAGTCCCAGCATATCAGGGCCATGGGAAGAGAACAGATGTGGAGACATAATCGACAGGTGAACTTTATGTTACATTAAGTCACTTTCTAGGCATAAAACATTATAATGTGAGTATCAGGCCATCAAATACACACTGGAAAACAAGAAGAGGTACAAGACATAGCACACTGCCAGTGAAGTCGGAAATTACTATTTTAATAGGCAGTCAGAGAACTTGTTCTGAGGAGATGGAATATAATTTAAGGTCAGATGTAGATATTATAAGAGACAGATCATGCGGAGAAGTGAAAGTAGAATGTTCCAGACCGTGAAGTCTTTGACTTTGCTGTCCTAAGGAATTTTCTCTTTTAAGGGAAGATAAAGTACTTGGACAGGGAGGGTGACTGGTAGAAAATGAGGTCGGGGTCAGATCATGCACTTATCCTGGTCTTTACACAACTTCTGGATTTTATGCCAAACATTTCTATTTTGCACATATATAAAAATATATATATTTATGTAGGAGGTACCAGAAACAACAACTACATCCTAGTAACTACCTCTGCTATCTCTTTCCTTTTCTCCTTTCTTGATCCCTTTCCAGTGTTTCATATGTGGATTTTATTTTATGCCTGGGTTTTATATAGAAAAAAAGGACCCACATTTAATGATAATACAGCAGTCACTGCACAAAGAATATTCCCATGTGATCTTCTCAGCTGCCTTCTGAAGGCAGGCTCAGGCTATGTAACTCATACTCAGGCTATGTAACTGGTCACTCAGTTGATCAGTGGACAAGCTGAGGTTAAGTCTTCTTGAGCAGAAAAATAAGTGTCCATCCTCCTTGGCCATATCACCACCATCTGCATGGCTCAAATGATGAAGCTGATTCTTCATCGTCTTCCCTGAAAACAGAATGGGTAGATATCACCTTGTATCTCAAGCTATATGAAAGCCAGCTTGACTTTTTTTTTTTAAGTTGTTTCCAATCCTTGCTACGGGATCCTCACTTTCCTTGTTGGTTGTTAGTAATTAACTAGATCCCTCCAAGGTGTGGTGAAGATGATACCTGTCCAAGAAAGTTAGGTTGTTCTGTGGTCTCTCACTTCATGTGGTTCTCACTGACAAGTGAAAGTGGTATGGCCAAGAATGAAATTAATAAACATGCCTTTAATAAAACAAAAATAAGTAAGCCAAACCATGGAATTCTAAGGCCTTTATACCCGGTCTAAGGTTTAGGGTTAATCCATTCATCTTTGCTTTCTGTAAATCCAGGGTCACTTTCATTTACATACTACCAGAGGTAAATAATATAGTGATATAAAAAAGGAATTAGAGTAAGAAACATTGAGTCTTGGAATATAAAAATATTATTTTGCCCATATCTTTCTTCCTTAGATTTTTAGTTTCCAACTATTCTGTTCACAGCTGAGAAATTTTAATGAAGAGAAATATCCGTGAGAAATGTTTCTCCATCAGTACTTCTCAGAGATGTAATTATTTGTTTTATGTAAATGCAAATTGTTAAAATGACTAATTGATATTGATTTATTCTGCTATAGCCTCTTCTTAAGAACTCTTCTAGCTGTGAAGTGAAAAAAAATCTGAGAAGTGTGTAGCATTCAGATAAACCAGGGTTGAAGCCTTACTCACTCACTTACTTGTTATTCTTGGGCTAGTTATGTTCTGTGAGTCTCAATTTCCTAATCTCTAAATGGCTATAATCCTCATAATTATACTGCAAAGCAAACAGGTAGTATTATTCCATGAGGTGGTGCATATGAAAGTGTTGTACACTGGAAAACCCACAAAGGTATGGCGTTATTAATAACCATCATTTAATGCCATTCACTCATGACTTGAATGTACAAAGCCTGTGATCACCCAAACTGGTAGTCAGAACAACAGACATTCTGCAGAAAAGCAAAACATGAACCCAAAGATTAAAAAATAATTTCCTTCCGTCACAAAAGTTCACACTTTTCTCCCTATTCTGATTTGTGCAGAATTTAAGTTAATCTTAAATATATTTTTTTTCAAAATGTGGATTTTAAATCAGAAAAACTGGAAACAAAGAACAAAAACCACAGCAGTCAAACAGCCACAAACAAACTGAGAGACTTCTGGCTCAATTCAACCCAATGATCTATATTGTAGTAACAATGGTGATTATTCCTTATACCATATTCTCCATTACTAATAAAATAAACTCATAAAAAAGAAAACATGGCCATTACTCGGCTTCCTATTAATATTTGTGACCATACATAAAAAGACAAGTAGAAAAGAGAATAATTACTTCTTATTTGATTCATGGAAACAGTCTTTTCTCATTTTCATAAAGACAAAATAAGCCAAAAAAGGATTCCCTTATCCAATTATGAATTGTTGCTAAATTACATAGATAATCTCCTCCGCTCTGTTTTACCGTTGGCAAATGTTTTACCCATTGTCTCCAATTATTTCACACGGCCATGTTCCAAAGACAAATAAAAATAATATTTGGTTTATGCACACTTTTATTAGCCATTGTCTAAAAAGATTTTTTTGCCAAAGCAAGTTGAGTAGTTGCGCTTTCTCTTTTTAATTTGTACTTAACACGCCATTTCATGTGCTCTGTCGTTACTCCCCTCCCTTCAGACAGGTCTGTTTTCCTTCCTCCTTTATGGAAACCTCCGCCATCTGTTCCCAAGGCTAACACAGCCTACCAGTGAGTTCGGGTTTACAGGGTTTGGGCGTAGTGGGGGGTAGCAGGGAGAATAAGAAAAAAGAAAAAAAAATGAACCATGTCAATTGAAATTTGAGTTTGTTCATGGAAAACTTTAGGGGTAGTGAGACCTTTTTAATTGCACAGTGTAAAATCAAGCATAAGTTTCCTAAAACTTATTTAATATTATACCTACTGTTAATACAATGAAGTCCTTTTCTATTTGCAGAGTGGTTGGTCTTTACAAGTTTTACATTGTCATCACATATATAAGCAATTTAGACAAGAAAATGCATGACCATTTTAGATTTAAAAAAAAAAAACTAATTCAATGAAAACTTTTTTTTTGCAATTTTTTGGTTGGAGCTGGGTTTGAACCCACCATCTCCGGCAGACGGAGCCGGCGCCCTACCCCGTTGAGCCACAGATGCCACCATCAATTAAAACTTTTTACCAGAGATGTATGAACTGTCCCATAAGTATATGAAAAGATGCTCGATTTAACTGGTCACCAGAGAAATGTGAGTTTCAGCCACAGAGAGATGCTATCTCACACGCACAAGGATGACGATAACAGTAACAACAACAAAAAAACCCCAGACAATAACAATTTCTGAGCAATGAAAATCCTCATGCATTGCTGGGGAAATGTAAATGATAAGCTATTTTAGAATAAACTTTGGCTTTTTCTTAATAAGTTAAACAAATGTGGCATACAGTCTAAGTATCTACCCAGCAGAAATGACAATGTTATGTCCACACAAAAATGCATGTGCCTATGCTCACAGAAGCATTATTCATAATAGCCGAAAAGCAGAATCAATTTAAATGTCCCTTCACTAGTGAAGAAATAAATCAATGTGTTGTTTCCATACGATGAAGCCGGCTACAGAAGATCATGCAATAGCGTGATTCAGCTCGTACATGATATGTCCTGAAAATACAAAATCTGTAGAGACATAAAGCAGGTTAGTGGTTACCTGGGGTAGTGGTGGAAACAGGGACTAATTGTAAAGGAGCATGAGAGGTCTTACTGCGGTGATTGAAATGTGGTAAATTTGGGTTATGGTGGCAGATGCATGGCTAGGTAGGTTTAGTGAAAAATCAATGACTTGCACGGTTAAAATGGCTTTGAGTATAGAAGTGGGCTTTCTGTGCCCAGGTCTTGAGATGGTTGGGGTACAGAAAGGGAGGCTAGCTCTCTGCTAGGAAAGAGATCCGCTAAGGATTAGTCCATTCTGCCTCTGTGCCACCTGCTCCCACTATGAAAGCTTTATGACCAATAAAAACAGGAAATGTACCATTCCTGGAGCTCAGATTTTATATTTTCCTGCCCCAGAGGACAACATAAAATCCATGTTAACCTTGATTTTATGCATTTCAGGTGTTCAAAACAGGGCACAGGGTAAGGCAGACAAGTTGAAAAGCAGAAGTTTGACCTCAGCACCCTGCAATCAGGTGTGGGAAGAAAGAAACAGGACACCTTGTAATTAACCCAAATCCAAGGCCAGAGGAATAATAAATACAGCAGAGAAACATCGGGGAAGTGTCAGCAGAGAGGCTGAACAGTGGATTTTAATAAGTACCCTGTCATACTTAATGGAAAGTTCACATATTAAGATCCAAATAAATTCTAAGAATTAAAATCATTCCTCTTTTCCACTCAGCCTTTATTACAGCACAACTTTGAAATCACATTCTCTCCGATAATTCAGCTTTTCTCTCCCTTTCATCGGCATACGCTAATTGGTTATTGTCTGTTCAAGACATCCTGCTAGATGAGGGGATGGGGGTAATGAATACCCTCCCTGTTTTGCCAATTTACAGGGTAGTGGGAGATACAAGATCAACATATGCATAGATAAGTAACTGTGATAAAATAGGGGAATACGTGTTCACAGCCAGCGGAGCAGTGAGGGCGTAGTTTTTAAATGTGTACCAGTTTACTGTTCTTGGGCCGGTTGCATGAAAATATTTGGAAAATAACAATAAAGCTTCTTGAGTCCTACACCGTCTCCTTCACTCAGTGTGAGCTCAGGATCAGCAGCATGGCCTGGAAACTTGTTAGATGTGTAAGATCACCAGCCCCATCTTAGAGCTATTGAATCAGAATCTGCATATTTGGTGATTTTGCATTTTCATATTCTCTCTAAAACACACTTGTGTTGTCATCCACCCTGGCTCCTTTTCTTATCAGTGTCCACTTTTTTTTCATGGGTTCTCAATCAGTAGCACATATGTAACTATCTTGTAAATACGGTCACTCCTAACTTTTTAGTTCCTGCCTGAAATTGTCACTGGTTTGCTTTGTCAGTATCATCTTCTGGATATTAATCCCTCCATCCACCCATCTATTTCTTTAATATTTCTCAGGTACCAGCAGAATGCTTGCCACCCTTGTAATACAGTAGTAGCAAACAGAAATATCTGTACCCAGAGACTTTAAACTCTGCTCTGTCAAAATAGACAATAAACAAACAGGAGGGGGAAATTATATTTTTCATTCAGCAACCCCAAAACCTATTCCTTTCTATATTTGTACTTTTTCCATCAGGCATAATAACCATGAATGATCTGATGATCCACCAGTCAGCTCTTTTATGCAAGAAAGATTAGAATCAACTTCCTTTCCGCTTCCACTCTCATAAGCATTCCAAGGCCGTATTCTCTAGTGCAGTGGTTCTCAACCTTCCTAATGCTGTGACCCTTTCATACAGTTCACGACCCACAGGTTGAGAACTGCTGCTCTAGTGCTTCAGAGACTGGGCTATACTCTTCCCAAGACCTTGTTTCAAATGTTGTCACTATTAGCTATGTGACTTTGGTCAAGTTAGCTGACCTCTCTAAGCCTGTTACAGTGTCGACAAAAAACCCTACCATACAGGACCGTATAAGTGAAAATGCAATAATGTCTAGTCCTTATCCCTGCCTCACATTAGTTCTCAATAAATAGAAGCTGTTGTTCTTTTATTATTATTACTCTCTAATTGGCCATTTTGTCTTGGGGTCTCTCATTTTCTAAGTCTGCACTGTCCAGAATGGCAGCCCCTAACCCATGTGGTGACTGAGCGTTTGAAAGGTGGTTAGCCCAAACTGAGATGTGCTGTAACTTTTAAAATACACACTGAGTTTTGAAACCTTAATACCTATAAAGAATGTAAAATATCTCACTATTAATTTTTATATCAATTGCATGTTAAAATAATAACCTTTTTGATACACTGTATTACATAAGAAATATTGTTAAAAATCAATTGTACATGCTCAATTTCACTTTTTCAGGGGGCTACTAGGAAATGTAAACTTATATACGTGGCTCTCATTATAATTCTACTGGAAAGCGCTGTTCTAAATATTTCCCATAAATGCTCTTCTGCTTAACCCCTCGGTAGAATTTATCATCTCTATTCTCTAACCATGGCACTCTCTGCCCTTCATTCTCCTCTGAACTCACAATCCGCTTTCTATACTGCTACCTGATTGGTGCTTCTAAAATATTAGAGGAAAGGTTAATTTGCTCTCCACTACCTGGAGGATAAGTCCCGTCTCCTTATCTTGGCTCATAGCTCACCTTGCGCTCACATATTTCATACATCTCTAAGCTTCCTTTGAACTCTCTTCCTCACGGTTCTGGCTACTTAGAGCTATGTCATGCTCCTGTGCTGTTGGACACAGGTTCTCCACCCCTGAAATGACCTCTCTTACCCAGACTTGGCAGAGAATTCCTCCTTCTTTGCCCTTAAGAGTCACCTTAAGTTACCTGTGTGACATTTTTCCCACCTCACCTTTTAGCTTTTGGTTATAGACAGCCAAGCTTTCGCTTGTTATCCTGATGGTCCTGCTCTGGTATTTGTTATCACTCTCTACCAACTTTGAATCTCCTAACAAATGGGGCTGTACTTTATTACTCTTTTTACTCACCATAGATATCTGAGTATTTGTAACATATTAGGACACACACATACACACACACACACAAAAAAAAAACACTGAAAGGAAGGATAAATTGAAGTCTTATTTTTAAAAGATAAACTAGTAAAATAAACCATAATAACAACCAAATGATACAAACGTTGTATTTGAAAAAGAACCATGTCCGAGACAAACCAATTAGCTAAACAAATGTAACGTAACATCAATCCCTAATTACGATGGCGGCTGCCATCATATTTGAATTCACAGCTTATTTTGATTTTCCATTTCCTAGTTCAGCTATTACAAACAATTGTAAATAGTAGTATCACATACGTGCTCCTCAAAACAGGCAATTCATTAACAGAAATTCTAGAACTTGACCCCTTTACTCTTTGGTATGATTCTAAATTATCCTCTCTAAATTAAAAGAAAAAGTAATTAACTATCCTCATTGGAGGTTCGGTTATTTTATAATTTCTACTACAAAACCTACATTAGTGATTCTGTTAAGGCACTGGGGCACACTCTGACAATTTGCAAACCTCTTGGTCTCCAAGGTATTGTCTCCGATTTAACAGAAACCGGGCCTGGAAATTACCCTTTCCCCCTGGGTGAGCGTGGAAACCACTGTCAGGTGCTAATGATTTCTGAACCAGACAATAACAACTGAGAGCAAGGAACACAGATCTCTGTCCTGTCATCTCCTTCCTCGTGATTTATTAACTGGAAGGCACTGTTTGTTTTCAAAGGCAGAGCAGCTAGGGACATCTACACTTATCTTTGTAATTTCTTAAGATCCCCAAAACAGACATAGTAGTACAGTGACCTAATTTTCCAGACAATGGTTACTCAATAGGTCAGCCAGCTAATTTCAGATTTTGATGCACTATGAGAAAGGACGGCCATTGGATCAAGGAGTCAGCTGGGCAAACAAGTTGCCCTTTAATAAGATCGATGACCTCATCATTGGCAGTAGCCTTGCTGGCCTTTCGTTATTTAAGTTTCATAAATGATCACAGATGAGCATTTGTTCAGCACTGTTACGCAGAGGCAAAAAGATGTGATGAACACTGTAGGAATTCCTAGCACTAGGAAAGAATTTACCAAAGAAGATATTTCGGCTTAAGTGAGTCTAAAATCATAATGTAGACCCACTCCATTTTAAAATTGAGTATTGCGAAATACCAATGCACTGTTTTCGTACCATGTCTTTATTATTATTTTGGCATCAGTACTAATAAATAATTATTGTGTGAGTGGGTCAGAATAAATATCTGTTTATATTTAAAATTATAAATTTTACCTTGCCATTAAACATTCTTTATAAGCTCGACTTAATTGACGGGCTACAACAGGGAACAGGAAAGATTTTCTGTAGAGATCCAGATAATTAATAATATAGTCTTTGCAAACCAATCTCCACAGCAACTATTCAACTCTGTCCTTGCATTACGAAAGCAACCATGGCCATAGGCAAATTAGGGAAAGTGACTGTGTTCTAATAAAGCTTTATTCACAAAAGCAGGAAAAAATAAATAAGCATTCAGTAGACTGGACGTTAGCCCTCAATCCATAATTTTCTGACTTGTAGGCCATAGGATAACACAGTTTAACTCTGTTACACATATACCTTAATTTACCCAAACATTTTCTTATTGCGGGCATTTAGATTATGCCCCAAATATTCCCATTCTAATAAAAATTTTCAAAAAACATCTCCATGATGAAAAGGTTGCCCACACTTTAAAACTGCCCTTAGAAGAGATTCTTAGAAGTGGAATTTCTAGGTCAAAAGCTAAAAATATTTTTAAGGCTTCTTACTCTTCTGCCATTTGGGAACGTAAATTGGTGTGTCATTTCTGGAAGGCAGTTTGGCAAAGCTTAAGTGATCCCTCCCCAAGGCCTTACTAGTCCTAAGTACAGTCATTTGTAAAGAAAAACAACCAGCAAAACAAAATCTATGAATAAATGCATTTTATATTTGTGTGAAGACATGTCAGCATACTAGGTTTATGTGTGTGTGACTGATTACAAAAGTTCAACACTTTTTTCACATTTATTATCCTTTTGTATTTCTATTTTGAAGGTTTTATTTATGTCTTGCCCCGTTTGTTGTTTTGTTTTTTCCTCATTGTTTTCTCTTCTCCTCTCTAATTTTATTTCCACTATGTATGTTGTTGGTGGTAGAAGTTCAAGATCACGTGGGGTACAACAGACTGTCCAGGTTCATGCCATCACTCTGCCACTGTTTGACTGTGTGACTTTTGGCAAGTTACTAACACTCCCTACATCCATGTTTGTAAAATTGAATCGATAAGATCATCTATCTTATATCGCTGCTTTGAGAAACTGGGGAGAAAGGCAGGTAAATTACTTTACACATCACCTAACACTTAAATGTTCAGTAAGTCCCGTCTATGACAACAATAGTGAAAGTACAATTTCTTCATTACTTAAAGGGCGCAAAGCAGTCTAACCAATTCTTATCAATAATCTAACATATTCAAAACAATTACAAACACACCCCACTTCTAAATGTTTTTCCCATAAAATCTCCCGGCAGCTTTCTATTGCTATAACATCAGGATCAAGCAAGGAAAATAATTTCTGATCTGAGAGTGTATCTTCACGGGATGAAAATTTCTACAAAAGCAAAGAATCCTCTAGAACACACAGTTTTCCAGAATCCAAAACAATCTGTTGACTCTATGAAATAATCTCTTGTCTAAGGACAAGATTTATGTTTCCAGCCCTGGGTGCAATTCTTTAAAGAGTGAAGTGGATTATGTTATATTCAGGAGCTGAAATGAGAGAAGCGTGCTATAGGCAGATCTGATAGATTACCTTCCTGAGAAACCGGGAAATTTATGTGAGATGCTTTGGTAAATATCAATGTACCAGACACATGGTAGGTACTATTTGTTACTATTACTGGTTTGGGGGTGGTTTTTTTTTGGCAGTTTTTGGTCGAGGCTGAGTTTGAACCCACCACCTCTGGCATGGGGGGCCAGCACCCTACTCCTTTGAGCCACAGGCACCGCCCCTACTGTTACCGTTTTTGTAATTCTCATGTCTTTCCTTCTTTTTTTTTTTTTTTTTTTGAGACAGAGCCTCAAACTGTCCCCCTGGGTAGAGTGCCGTGGCATTACAGCTCACAGCAACCTCCAATGCCTGGGCTCAAGCGAGTCTCTTGCCTCCGCCCCCGAAGTAGCTGGGACCACAGGCGCCCGCCACAACGCCCGGCTATTTTTTGGTTGTAGCTGTCATTGTTGTTTGGCAGGTCCGGGCTGGGGATTCGAACCTGCCACCTTAGGTGTACGTGGCTGGCGCCTTAGCTGGTTGAGCTATAGACGCCGAGCCGTCTTTCCTTCTTTATCCCCCTTCCTCCTCCTCCTGCTTCTTCCTGTTATTATTACGCTTATTGTTATAGTGACTACGATTTTCAGTGTGGCTCACCTGACTACTCTGAAGCGGTTGCCTTGCCCTCAGCATAGGACACTTCCCTTCTTCTTCCATAGGTCCTCTCGTCTGCTGCTATATTCTATTTTTCTGGTGCCACTTGGCTCTCCTCTGTGAGATGTAACCCCCACAGAGGGAGTTATTTTATCTGTTTCCTTAATGGATCTCCAGAGCCTAAAAGAGCTTGTAACACAAAGAGGCACTCAATAAATACATGCTGGATGAATAATACGGAGTATCTGGGGAGTTAAGGGAAATTACCTTCTGGTCTTTGAATAGTTTCCTCTCCTTAAAAAAAGGAGACCAAAATTACTTTTGGTCTCCTTTTTCTAAGGAGAGGGAACTATTGCTTAATTAACATTGAAATGCATTTAATAACTTCGGAAATGTTTTATCTGGACCTCCTCTGTGCCAGACACTCTATTAAAGTTCTATGAGGGATTGGGAGAAAGACAGACCGTGGGTGTTGTCACTGAGGCTCTTCTAGTCTATGAGGAGACACAGACCTATAAAAGTATAACTGTGTTATGATATGATAGGTATTAAAATAAGGTACCATAAGAACAAATAGTTGGCTGATATGGGGCCAAGACTTCCAGAAGAGTTGATGATGAAATCTGTCGGCACAGAAAGTTGAGTATGACTGTGAAATGGCCATGAGCAACATGAGGATCGGGTTGGAGGTATGAAGGCATGGTCTGTGAGTCTGCGTTAATCTAGAATTCTGTAAAGGCCAGGCCCTGTGGCTCACATCTGTAATCCTACAACTCTGGGATGCTGAGGAAAGGTGGATGGCTTGAGCTCAGGAGACATACTCAGGCTGTCTCTAATCAAAACAGAGAAACTAGCCACATGTTGTGGTGGCTGTCTGTAGCTCCAGCTACTTGGGAGGCTGAGGCAGGAGGATTGCTTGAGCTCAGGAGTCTGAGGTTGCTGACGCCATTACACTCTAGCTAGGGTGACAAAGTAAGACACTGTCTTGACAACACAAAAGAATCTAGAAATACAGAAATAAAGTCTACATACGTCAATTTGAAAATCAACTTCAGGCTTGCTTGTGTTGGCAAAAGGCATATAAATCTTCAGAGGAGGTCAGGAACAAAGTGATAGGATTCTTAAGGGTTTCCCTTGAATGTTTCCATCTCATGCGAGTTTCTCCTCAAACAATCGATGATCATGTGGTTTGAATGAAGGAAAGAACATTTGCTGAACGGTGTGTCAGCATTTCACAGATCTCTAGGTGTCCTAGGAGACGGAGTGGGCTGGACATCAGACAGAGATTCTGATGAAGGGAGATAGCAGAGATTAGCCGGAGTAGGGAAGTGCTTTGCCTGGCCTGTGCCAGACATAACAAGAGACACTTACAGAAAGGCAAAAGCAAGAAGTTTTAACCCTGCGACCAGGTAAGTAAAAGCTTTAAACTGTAATGATCTGTTACGATAGTAAAGATTTCCTTTGTCATCCATTGTGTTAAATTAGCACTGTTGACATTTAGATGCTTTTTTCCTAAATGTATTGCCTAGAATAATGTCTTTGAAATGAGTATTAATAAGGATTCTTTCTGATTAGTCATTTTCATAATCATGTATTTCAATTGAGCTATATTGCATTTAAATGCCATTCTAGATAGACATTAGTTTTGCCTTTTCTAAAATGTCCCGTAGTTGGAATCATGCCCTTTCACACTGGCTTCTTTCGCAGGGCACCGTGCATTTAAGTCCCCTCCATGTCTTTTCATGGCTTGACACCCCATCTCTTTCTGTGCTGAATAATGTTCCCTTGTCTGGATGGATCACAGCTTATTAGTCCATTCATCCACTTATGGGCATGTTATCTGGTTCCATGTATTAGAAATTATGGATAAAGCTACTAGGAACATCTGAGTGTAGGTTTTTGTGTGGACATAAATTGTCTACAGTTTTGGGTAAATCCCCAAGGGCTTGATTGCTGGACCACATGGTAAGAGTATGTTCAGTTTTGTGGGAAAGCAGCGAACTGCTGTCCAGAATGCCTACACCCTTCAGCACTGACACCGGGGGAGACGACATCTGCACAGGCATCTCCTGTTGTCACTGTTGGGGATCTTGGCCATTCTGAGAAATGGACTTATCAGATTGTTGTCTTAATCTGCATCTCTCTGATGACAAAGGCTGTGGGGGCTTTCTTTTTTCATATGCTTATTGGACATCTGCATATTTTCTTTGGTGAGGGTCTGTTCAGGTATTTTTCTTTTTCTTTTTAGTTAGGTTGTTTTTATATTGTTGAGTTTTAAGAGTTCTTCATATGTGTTAGATAACAATCCTTTATTAGATATGTCATCAGCAAATATTTTCTTCCAGTCTTTGGTTTATCTTTTCATTGAATTGACAGTGTGTCTCATGGAGCCGAGATTTTTAATTTTAATGAAGTCTATCTAATCAGTTTTGCTGGCATGAATCAGGCCTTGGGTGTTGTACTTAAAAAGCCACATGTCATCTAGATTTTCTTTTGTTATTAACTAAGAGTGTTCTAGTTTTGTATTTTACTTTCAGTTCTATAATCCATGTTGAGCTATAATGCTTGTTAGTTCCAAGAGGGTTCTTTTTGGCCATTATTTTGGATTTTCTACACAAAAATGTCATGCCCCATGGAAACAAATTCAGGTTTTTTTTTTTTTCTAATCAGTACATCTTTTATTTCCTTTTCCCATCTTATTCCGTGAGCTAGAGCTTCCTGTATGTTGAAAAGCAATAATAAAAGGGGACATTTTTGCATTATTCATAAACTTAATGGAAAAATACCCAGTGTCTCATCATTAAGCCTGCTATTAGCTTTAGGTGTTTTGTAGATGTTCTTTATCAAGTTGTGGCAATTCTTCCTTATTCTTAGTTTACTAAGAGTTTTCATCATGAATGGGTGTTGGATTTTGTTATACTTCTTCTCCATCTAGTCATATGATAGTGTTTTTTTTTTCTTTTTTGGCTTTTGATGAAATGGATTATATATATGTCATATATATATATATATATATTTTGAGGCTGAGTCTCACTTTGTCTCCCTGGGTAGAGTTATGGCATCACAGCTCACAGCAACCTCCAACTCTTGGGCTAACCCAAAGTTAACCTTTTGTTGAAGTTTTTTTTTTTTTTTTTTTAATCTGCCCATGAGAAGTCTTTGTCATAAGTTTTCTTGTGATGTCTTTGTTTAGTTTGGATGTTAGGGTGGTGTTGGCCTCATAGAATGAGTTAGGAAGTTTTCCCTCTGCTTCTATCTTATGAAAGAGATTGTAGACAACTGGTATAATTTCTTCCTGGAATGTTTGTCAGAATTCACCGGTGAACCCATCTGGGCCTTATGCTTGTTATTTGGAAGGCTGTTAATTTTTTATTCAATTTCCTTCCTAGATAGAGGCCTCTGGTTCCAGGCTTGTAACTCTCATCGTCCTTGTTACAGTAAACAGAATCTGCCTTTCTGAACATCCTTTGCCTGCCCTCCTTTCATCTGCTCATGACCAGACTCTGACCTGACTGTGGATCATAAAACCCTCATTCCAGAGAGGGTCTGCCAAGACCCTGGGGGAAGAACTGTTGCAGAGAGAGAACAAAAAGTCTCTGAGCAGATGGGGCTTGCTTGGTTTAGATGATGCCCTTTATGTACCATCACATTTTGACGTGGTTGCTTCAATCATACCTATGCAGTGAGAGCTCTGTAAGAGGCCCAGAAGGATGGGGTTCAGGAGCTTCTGGAGAGCTGAACCATGAAGGCTGATGGAAAAGTGCCCCAAATCTCATTCACGAGTAGAGGGGGCATACCCTAACTCCAAAGGTCAGAAACTCCTGCCCTGGAGACCCTTCCACACCTCACCTTATATATCCCTTCATCTGGCTATGTATTTGAATCCTTTAACTATCCTTTGTAGTAAATTGCTAAACATAAGTAAGGGCTTCCCTGAATCCTATGAGCCACTCTAGCAAATTAATCGGGTGCAAACAGGGAAGCGTGGCAACCCCAGCTTGAACTCATTTGATCAGAAGTTCTGAAGGCCTGTGTTTGCAATTTTTGCCTGAAGAAGGGAGTAACAGTCTCTGGGACTGAGCTCTCAGCCCAGAGAGTCTGGTGCTATCTCCAGGTCAATAGCGTCAGAATTGGATTGGAGGACATCCAACTTGTGTATTTCTAGAAATACAGTATGCACATATAGTGTGTGTGTATATATATAAATATATATATATATATATATATTCTTAAGTTACTGGATTTTGGAGATTATCCTCTGATTCTAATATCTTTTATAGTGATTGCCGGATAGAAAAGTCAACCAGATTATTAGAACCAGGTCTCTGCCTGCAACTATGAA
Organism: Galago senegalensis; assembly: GCA_963575145.1. NCBI lineage: Eukaryota > Metazoa > Chordata > Mammalia > Primates > Galagidae > Galago > Galago senegalensis. The sequence continues at coordinate 4,424 of CAUYTI010149915.1, read as the reverse complement.
TAGTACCTCATTTGAAAATGGTTGATTCCCAAGGCAATGAGCCAAAGACCCAGGAGGGAAAATATATCTGGGGAATAAGAACTTCCATATAACTTCTCTTACGTCAACAACAACAGAACCTGAAATTCCACCTAAAAGCCTCAAGCCAAATCCAAATTATTCTTAATTGACAATCTAAATTTATTTGCATTAAAAGTTCAAATTCTGTTCTATTAAAACACTTCCCCCATAATTTTTGGTAAGTTTCTGACCAAGAATCCATCATCAGTGCTTATCATGAACACTGAAGGCTCATGTTATTATGTTTTATCCTCTCTATTACAGATGGACTTTGCAGGAGGGAAAGGAAGGGATTGGTATTTAAGTAGACGGGGGATAACACAGCGAGCTAGATAAGTGAGGTCTGTGACTCTGTTTGTGTTGGGTGATGTTGTTATTTTCGGTAAATTTGCCATTACTAGACTCCAGGTGATGAAAACCATAATTCCTTCAAAACCTCCCAGATAATAACTTTTGTCCATGTATATTTTCACCCTGATATTGCAGACGACTTGGTGACATTGTTGTGATGGTAAGAGACGGAGCTCAGGAAGTTCATCTCTCTTAAACTCTAAAAGTGCTTTTTATTTTTCAAAAGATTTCTGGAGTTATAGGCCCTGAGGTCTACAGCTCTCTCTGTCTGAAACACCCACTTACCTGGGCCTATACTTGAAACATTTTTCTTAAATGCAGAGCAATCAGTAGGAAGATAAGATATCTGGTGTTGTGTTTACCCAGCCAGAGGCAGCTTTCTTCAGCTATTAAGAGATTTGCTGCTGTAAGTTTTCACTGCAGAAGCTGCTGGGTCAGGAGCTCCTCATGGCCTTTTGGCAGTACAGTGGCCCTCACTTACAATACAGTCATTAAATTTCCTTTTGCAATTGGAGAAAATTGAAAGTACAGCTTCATAATATCCTTCTGGTCCTGTTGTCAAAGACACTTAAAAACACTTAGTTAATAATCACTTCGGCTTCGAATGCGTGAAGTTGCAATTCCTCTTTGTGGCTTTGCTCCTCTTTTTCAGCCGACTCTCTAGAAGCCTGATTCTCCCCCAGAGGCAGGTCTGGTATAGCTGGAGATCACATTTATAGAGGGAAACTTTGAAATTAGATCCGGAGACTTTTCCCTCTTACCATGGGCCATCCAAGTTTTGCAGCCTTTTCCCCCCTTGGCATTCTTGCAAACACCAGAGTGCTTGACTTTGAAAATTCAGACTATCCAATTTACTCATTTCAATTCCTACCACAAACCATGGCTGCAATAGCACATTTTAAAATTTGGATTCTAAAGAAAAGTTAGTCTTCATTTAATTAAGAGAAAAGTTCAGAAGATATCTAACGATGGCAAACAACCATTGATTTTCATATCATCTCATTTCTCTAAGGCTCAAGATAAACTTCACAGGCCTTCAGAATATATTAATTTTGAACAGCATCACTAAAAACTAGATGTCATTTTTAGCAGGCTAGAAAAGGTAGCTATTTTCTTATAGCAAGACAATCAGACTAAAGTGTAAAGCTGCATTTCCATGTGAAGGGAATCACTGTGAAACTGCGGGAAGGTTACCAGAGGCACTCAAAGGCAACTGGGTTTACCCTCCGCAAATGGGAGCCCTGTGACATTTCCTTCACAGCAGGTGGAAAGATTAAATAGAATAAGACTAATGAAATAATTCCTATCTCATGGTCCCTACCTAGTTTCTGATAAAAAATACAGTTGTCTCTCAGTATCTATGGAAGATTTGTTCCAGGGCTTCTACTGACTCCCAAATTCAAGGATGCTCAAATCCCACATGCAAAATGTTATATTGTTTGTGTATAACCTACACACATCCTCCCATATACTTTAAATCATTTCTGGATTGTTTATAATACCTAACACAATGGACATTCTATATAAATAATTGTGAGGCTCTATTGTTTCTATAATTGTATTATTTTTATTATTGTATTGTTACCTGTATTTTTTTTCTTTAAATATTTTTCTTCCAAAGTTAGTTGAGTCCACTCTGCAGAACCCATGGTCATAGGGGGAATCAGAGAAGACTGTAGCTGTTAAACTTTTCTTTAGGAATAAAGCATTAATTCAAGTTCTTTATTTGTTCCCTCTGATATTTATTTAAAAGGAAGCATATATTGAACACCTGCATCCTTTCGGGGACCATAAAAGGTTAGAGAGACAGAGGAGGGTGGGTGAAGAGGCTGAGGTGATGGAGACAGGGCCTTGAAAAGTTCATGGTATGACAATGGAAGAGAGGTGTACAAATAAAAAGAATTCATGGCTCAGTACCCGTGGCTCAAGTGGCTAAGGCGCCAGCCACATACACCTAAAATGGTGGGTTTGAATCCAGCCCAGGCCAGCCAAACAACAATGATGGCTGCAACCAAAAAAAATAGCCAGGCGTTGTGGCAGGTGCCTGTGGTCCCAGATACTTGGGAGGCTGAGGCAGGAGACTCACTTGAGCCCAGGAGTTGGAGGTTGCTGTGAGCTGTGATGCCACAACACTCTACCCAGGGGGACAGCTTGAGGCTCTGTCTCAAAAAAAGAATTCGTAGTTCCAAATGTGATTACAGAGCCTTGAACAAGGTGTTATAGAAATACATACTGTGAATTTGTATTTGGGTGGAAAAAGTGGGGGAGGGGCCCTGAGTAAGCCACTGGGACAGGATATTACCTATTCTTGGCTTCATAGTTTGATTGAAGAAACTAACTAAGCCATGTGTCAGAGACACACAATACCTCCTCCAAATTTTATCCAGATATTTTCATATTACAGATACATTCTAACTCCGATGAATAACCTTTGATTTTAATTGAGACCAGGGCACGTAGAGTGGATGGATCTTGGAAATGTAAAACCAGGGAATAGTGGCTGATGTGGGACTACAGCCCTCTAGTCCTCAAGGCCCTTCTGGGGTCTCAGGTGAACTAAATTCATTGATGGTGCAAGGGAAGTAGGAGGAACCAAAGCCTGCTCTCTGGAAATGGCTCCGACTCAGTTTAACGAAAACACGTTTCATTTGCGTCTGTAACTTCCTCTTCTTATTAACAGTGTTTCTTGCGAGGTTGGAGGTGTGGACATTCTCACTCAACTGGCTGTTGTGTATGTGTGTGTGTGTTTTGCAATTTTCCTAGACTTCACCCTTGAGTCTGGGAATTTTGGAAAGGCTCCCTAAACAGGGAGAAGAGAAAGATAAGAAAGGAAGGGAAACAGCAGACAGTTGTCCTGCATAAAACAGATTCTGTTTCCTTGGTTTTTGCCAGGATTTTATTTCTCCAGTTGATTCATAGAATCCATCTTCTTGGAATGCCATTGACCAAAGTACTCCAAGAGTGTAGAAGACAATTGGCTCAGTGCCATGCTCAGTGGTTAGGGCGTCGGCCACATACACCAGGGCTCAAACCCAGCCTGGGCCTGCTAAACAACAGTGACAACAAAAAGATAGCCAGGTCTTGTCTTGTGCCAGGCACCTGTAGTCCCAGCTACTTGGGAGGCTGAGGCAAGAGAATCACTTAAGCTCAAGAGTTGGAGAGTTTGAGGTTGCTACGAGCTATCATGCCATGGCACTCTACTGAGGACGACATAATGAGACTCTGTCTCAAAAAAAAAAAAAAAAAGAAAAGAAAAGAAAAGAAAATAAAAAAATAATGTAGAAGACAAAATTGGAAATCATTTGGTAGGAAACTAGATTACATTCACGAGATGATAGCTGGGACAAAATTCTACTTTGGGGATGGTACCTGTGGCTCAAAGGAGTAGGGCACCAGCCCCATATACTAGAGGTGGTGGGCTCAAACCCAGCCCTGGCCAAAAACTGAAAAGAAAAAAAAATTCTACTTTTGGCTTTCTGACTGCCATATCAATGATCTTGGATAAATAGATTATACAGGCAGAATTTCCAAAGAGATGAATTTTCAAAGCAGCTGTTATGTGTGTTAACGGGTCAATATATAAGACTCTCTCATATTTTTGAAGCAAATTTGCATGAGTTTTGAAATACTATACCTAACGGCTAATTATAAAAATACAGGTGGCCATAAAGTTTGTGTGCAATTTAAAATAGTGTGTGATTTAAAATTGCACGTGAACTTTAGAGCCAGCCTATATTATCTCCTCTAACTGAACTCAAATAATTACTCTGACTTGCAGTGCAAACGTTAAATGTGTAATGTGTTCCTTACTCTCAAGGCGATAGTAAGGTTCTTTGCTCCCTTTCTTTCTCTTTCTTTCCTTATTTCTTTTTTTTTTCTTTTCTTTTTTTTTTTATTGAATGTTAACTATGTACATTGATACTCTTCTGGGGTACAGTGTGGGGTTTTCACATGCATTCTGAAATACTTCCATCAAACTGGTCAACACAGCCTTCATGTCATTTTCTCAGTTA
>CAUYTI010149914.1:0-18736 GCA_963575145.1 Galago senegalensis | reverse complement strand
TGCCTCCGCCTCCCAAGTAGCTGGGACCACAGGCGCCCGCCACAATGCCCGGCTATTTTTTGGTTGCAGCCGTCATTGTTGTTTGGCAGGTCCGGGCTGGGGATTCGAACCCGCCACCTTAGGTGTACGTGGCTGGCACCTTAGCTGGTTGAGCTATAGGCGCCGAGCCTAATTCTTCATTTTTTTGAAACGTGATAGAACTGGAAAGTAATTAAGGTTCAGTAACCTACAGGTCATATTATTATGCAAGGGTGGCTATTATGCTGTGGCTATTAGCAATAGATCCTAGTACTAAGGGTTCTGGGGAAATAGAGAAATTGAGGTTCAATAAGCTACAGATCATATTATTAGTTATTATTATTATTTTTATTTTGGAGACAGTCTTACTTTGTCACCCTTGGTAGAGTCCTGTGGTGTCATACTTCACAGTAACCTTATACTCTTAGGTTCAAGTGATTCTCTTGCCTCAGCCTCCAAAGTAGCTGGGACATACAGGCACCTGCCACAATGCCTGGCTATTTTTAGAGATAGGGTCTTGCTCTGGCTCAGGCTGTTTTTGAACTTGTAAAGTCAGGCAATCCATCTGCCTTGGCCTCCCAGAGCATTAGGATTACAGGCGTGAGCCACTGCGTTTGGCCTTTTTAGATCATATTATTATACAAGGGTTATTAGCAATAGGACCCAGTGTTTCATGAGGCACTAAAGCAGTGGTTCTCAACCTTCCTAATGCCTCCTAATACTGTGACCCTATAATACAGTTCCTCATGTTGTGGTGGTGACCCTCAAACATAAAATTATTTTTGTTGCTACTTCATAATTCTAATTTTGCTATTGTTATGAATCATAATGTAAATATCTGATATGAAGGGTGTATTTTCATTGTTATGAAGGGGTCACAATCCACAGGTTGAGAAGTAGTGTACTAAGACTTCCAGGGAAATAGAGGGAAATAGTCCAGAGAGTTCAGGATGGTTTGGTATGACCTTTGACCAGATTCATTTGGGAGGTCCAGTCCCTACCTCTACCTCAGAATGACACCATAATGTGGCTCTGACATATACTTTGTAACTCTGCCTGCCACATAATCAGGATTCTAAAGTCTCCTAGCAGTGGCTCATTGTAAAAATAGTCTTCAGTATAAAAATGTGCCTATTTGTAGTCACTGTCTCTATCACCACCTGAACGTGAGCCAAGAGGAAATCACAGTGCTCACTACCAAGTGCACCTGTTTCCAGTAATCTGTTAAAACATGGTGGATTACTATGAAGTTCTAGGAGTGCAGAGATATGCGTCACCTGAGGACATTAAGAAAGCTTATCATAAAGTGGCACTCAAATGGCACCCTGATAAAAATCCAGAAAACAAAGAAGCAGCGGAGAGAAAATTCAAAGAAGTAGCTGAGGCATATGAGGTGTTATCAAATGATGAAAAACGGAACATTTATGATAAATATGGCAAAGAAGGATTAAATGATGGAGGTGGAAGTCATTTTGATGATGAATGTGAGTATGGCTGCACATTTCATAAACAAGATGATATCTTTGAAAAAATTTTTGGTAAAAGTGACCCATTTTCATTTCACTTCTTTCAAGACTCACTTGAGGATGTTTTAAATAGTCCAGGAAGCTCCTATGAAAGCAGAAGCAGAGGTGCAGGGTCCTTTTTCTCTACCTCCACTGAACATCCAATTTTCGGGCAATTTTCTTCATATGATACAGGACACAGATCACATGGTTCACGGGGGCATGAAAGCCTTACTTCATTCTCTTCCCTGGTGTTTGATTATAGTGTCATGGGCAACTACATATCTGACAAATTTGTCAATGACGCAAATATTAACACAAAGAAAATTTTTGAGAATGATCAAGATAGAGAAGTTGAAGATGATGGAGAGTTGAAATCCTTCCTTGTAAATAGTCTGGCAGATGAAGACGGCTTTGTAGAAGAATGCAGCTGGAGAGCACAGTCATACAACAATTATTCACCAAATCGCTATGGCCCCAAACATGTATCTCAATATACTTTTGTGGACAATGATGGACAAGGTATATGTTGGGTCACCAGCACACGGGATCCTTTTATTTTCTCAGGATTCAAAGAAGGTGGTAAAAGGAAAAAGAAGAAGCACAAGAAGGTACAGAAAAAGAAATCAACCAAGAGGAATCACTAAATTGGCTCTTCAGACCCGTTATGTTCATATAACATTTGAACACAACACTGTGTGTTTTGGTTGATCATAGTTTTTTAGATAACACCTGTTTAATATTATACTAAGATTATGGTTTTGATAATTTTAGCAGGATTGTAGACATTTGCTCCATAGCTGAATTAAGCATGTCAGAATGAGTCCTTAGTGACAGCTGGTGATGTTACACATTTGAAAAACTATAGATTTTTAAAAAACATTTAAGAATATTATTGGGGTACATGGTTTGGTTATATAATTTGCTTTTGTACATTTTAAGATGGAAAACTGGATAGGTTATTTGCTTTTTGTTTTTGAGTTGCTTGCATATTATGGAATTTTTAAAGTATAATCTGTAACCTATTTTATTCCTTTTACCTAATTAAACCCACTGTACAAACTTCTGAAACATGTGCATTAGGAGATAGAAATGTATTAAGATACGTAGGTCTAGACTATATCATTATTCATGAAATGACTTTTTCCCAATGGAGGCAGAGCATTTAATATAACCACGTATCATAAAGATACTACAAAACTGGGCGGCACCTATGGCTCAAAGGAGTAGGCGCTGGCCCCATATGCCGGAGGTGGTGGGTTCAAACCCAGCCCAGGCCAAAAACTGCAAAAAAAAAAAAAAAAAAAAGATACTATAAAACTGGCAAGGTGTGATGGCTTTTGTTTATAATCCCAGCACTTTGGGAGGCCAAGGGGGAAAGATTACTTGAGGCCTGGAATTAAATAGCCTGGGTAAGACAGCAAGAGTCCAAAAAGTGAAAAAAGGCCGGGCATGGTGGCTCACGCCTATAATCCTAGCACTCTGGGATGCCAAGGCGGAGGGACTGTTTGAGCTCACCAGCTTGAGACCAGCCTGGGCAAAAGCAAGACACTGTCTCTACTGAAAATAGAAAAACTGAGGTGGGGCGGTGCCTGTGGCTCAGTGAGTAGGGCACCGGCCCCACATACCAAAAGTGGCAGGTTTGAACATGCTCCAGCCAAACTGCAACAACAACAAAAAAATAGCCAGGCGTTGTGGAGGGTGCCTATAGTCCCAGCTACTCGGGAGGCTGAGGCAAGAGAATTGCCTAAGCCCAAAAGCAGGACGTTGCCGTGAGTTGTGATGCCATAGCACTCTACCGAGGATGACAAAGTGAGACTCTGTCTCAAAAAAAACAAAACAAAACCAAAAACCCCCCAAAAACCCTGAGGCAAGAGGATCACTTGAGCCCAGGAGTTGGAGGCTGCTGTGAGCTATGATGTCACAGCACTCTACCCAGGGCAATAGCCTGAGACTCTGTCTCCCCACCCCCCACCAGAAGGACTGGGCACAGTAGTGCATACCCATAGGCCAACATAGAAGAATCACTTGCACTCAGGAATTTGACCTTATAGTGAGCTATAATGACACCGTTGTATTCTAGCCTGGGTCTTAAACAAACAAAAAACTATAAATTAAGTTAAAAATAGCCAGACTTATATTTGCACAACCACATTCAAAGATGCACTATTATTAATAGCTAACTGGAAGCAACCCAAATATCTGTGAACAGATGAATGGATAAACAAAATATGGCATATGCCATGATAGAATATTATTAAGTCTTAAAAAGAAAATCCTGTCAGCTGCTACAACATGGAATGATTTTGAGAAAATTATGCTAAGTGAAATAAGCTAGTTATAAAAAGGGAAAGACTGTATGATTTACTTAAATCAGGTATCTCAAGTAGTCAAATTTATAGAAATAGAATGGTAGCTAATGGGTTGGGGAGAGAAGGGAAAGAAGAGCTGTTTAATGGTTTTTGAGTTTCAGGTTTGCAAGAGGAAAAAGTTCTGGAAATCTGTTTCACAACAATGCAAAGATACATAATATTACTTAACTGTAGATTTAATAAAATAGTTGAATATTGCACATGAACTTTATGGCCACCCTGTACACTCTTCTTTTAAGAGACAGAGTCTCACTTCATCGCCCTCAGTAGAGTGCCTTGACATCACAGCTCACAGCAACCTCCAGCTCTTGGGCTTAGTTGATTCTTTTGCCTCAGCCTCCCGACTAGCTGGGACTACAGGTGCCCACCACAAGGCCTGGCTATTTTTGTGTTGCAGTTTGGCCAGGGCTGGGTTTGAACCTGCCACACTTGGTATATGGGACTGGTGCCCTACTCACTGAACCACAGGTGCCGCCCAACACCCTGTATAATCAGGCGTCCTAAACCCACGGCCTTCGGGCCACATGCAGCCTGCCTAGGACATTTATCTGGCCTGCTGGGTGTTTCTGCCACCCCCTGCCTGTTCTGCTTAGCAGCTGACTCATCCTGGGGCCTGCAATCTAGCCCTCCAACAGTCTGAGGGACAGTGAACCGGCACCCTGTTTAAAAAGTTTGAGGACCCCTGCATATTATTCTAAAACACCACCTACAGCCATTTTAATTAGGGTTATGTTTGGAGAAAAACAATGAGTTACAAGTTTATCAGCTATTGGGTGGTTTGAGCTAAATGATTATATACACTTGCTGCTTTTAATCAAATTTGCTTTGACTTCAACACAATTACTTAGCATCGTGTAATGATATCATTTTCAAGATACACTGCTTCTGGCTGGCCCTCGTGGTGCCTGCCCATAGTCCCAGCTATTTGGGAGGCTGAGGTTGGGGAAATCACTTGCGACCAGGAGTTTGAGGTTGCAATGAGCTATGATCACACTACTGCAGTGGAATTCCACCAGTAAAGTGAGACACCGTCTTAAAACAAAACAAAACAAAACAAACAAACAAACAAAAAGATATATAGTTTCTCAGCCTTTATTTTTCTTTATTCCCTTATTTATTTAACATTTTTTAAGCACCTACTATTTCTAAGACAGTGTTTTATGTATTTGAGATATAGTAGTGACATAAAGAGCCTTAGTTGTCACAGTTTGCTAACTGGAGACAGACAAGAAACAAATATTACACAAAATATAATGTCAGTCATAGCTGCTAAGGAAAGACAACAAAGTAGGAGATAGAGATATCAGGGTATAAGGATTGTAATTTTAGGCTTGGCGTATATGGCTCAAGTGGCTAAGGCACCAGCCACATACATATAAGGTGGTGGGCTCAAATCCAGCCCGGGCCCGCCAAACAACGACGGCTGCAACCAAAACAAAGCCGGGCCCAGCTACTTGGGAGGCGGAGGCAGGAGATTCACTTGAGCCCAGGAGTTGGAGGTTTCCTGTGAGCTGTGATGTCACAGCACTCTACCCAGGCGGACAGCTTGAGGCTCTGTCTCAAAAAAAAAAAAAAAAGAATGGAGTTGCCGGCTCAGTGTCTGTGGCTCAAGTGGCTAAGGCGCCAGCCACATATACCTGAGCTGTTGGGTTCGAATCCAGCCCAGGCTTGCCAAACAACAATGATGGCTGCAACCAAAAAGAATGGTGCTGCCATTAACTGGGATAAGATTGCAGGTGTTAAGTTTTAGACATCTGAGATGTTTCAATTTAGTAAACACTGAAAGAATTTCCTGCATTGACTTACATTCTGCATTTACTTGAATTCTGTCACTGAATCCTTGCTATTTAGAAACATCTTTTAGGGCGTGGTGGCTCATGCCCATAATCCTATCACTTTAGGAAGCTAAGGCAGGTGGACTGCCTGAGTAACAGTGAGATCTTATCTCTAAAAAAATAGCCAGGCATAATGGTGGGTGTCTATAGTCCCAAGTACTTGGGAGGCTGAAGGAAGATCATCGCTTGAGTTCAAGAATTTGAGGTTGTTGTGAGCTATGACACCACAGCACTCTACCAAGGGTGACAAGAAACTGAAAAAACATCTTTCAATCAAGTTTATTTTTTTTTTCCAGACAGTCTTAGTATGTCGCCCTTAATAGAGTGCTGTGACATCACAGCTCACAGCAACCTCAAACTCTTGGGCTTAAGTGATACTCTTGCCTCAGCCTCTCAAGTAGCTGGGATTACAGGCACCCACCACAACTCCTGGCTATCTTTTTTGTTGAAGTTGTCAGTGTTGTTTAGCTGGCCCGGGCGGGGTTCGCACCTGCTACCCTCGGTGTACGTGGCTGATGCTGTAGCCACTGTGCTACAGGCACCGAGCCAAACTTTTAAATGTTAGAACTGTAATTGCTGCAAATTTTATTTTATTTTTGAGACAGAGTCTCACTTTGTCCCCCTGGTTAGAGTGCTACAGCATCATAGCTCACAGCAACCTCAAACTCCTGGGCTCAAGTGATACTCAAGCCTCAGCCTCCTGAGTTGCTGAGACTACAGGTGCCCACCACAATTCCTAACTAGTTTTTACTGTTTTTAGTAGAGACAAGGTCTCACTCTTGCTCAGGCTGGTCTTGAACTCCTGAGCTCAAGCAATCCACCCTCCTGGGCCTCCCAGAGTGCTGGGATTACAAGTATGAGCCACTGTGCCTGGCCAGAAATGTAACTGGTATAAAATTTAATGTGACTGAATGATGCAAGCAAATAATCTAGTAGCACTAAGGCCCAATCACTTTTGGCCAAATACAAATATAAAATTGAATGCCAGAAAAAAATTGTAACATACTTATGCTTAGGGTATTTTAAATGCTACTTACATACAATGTCATATTTAGCAGAACTTATTTGTTATCATGCATGTGGTATAAAGTCGAAAGAAATGTTAATTTTGCAAAAACAAAAGCAAAACATGTATATCACTGCCTCTTAAGAACGTAGCAACATTGCCCTTCTGTTCATTTCTTCACTCTTAACTAATTCAGACTTTAGGCTCGGCGCCTGTGGTTCAAGTGGCTAAGGCGCCAGCCACATACACCTAAGATGATGGGTTTGCTGTGAGCTGTAACACCATAGGGCCTATGGTGAGGGCCACATAGTGAGACACTCTCTCAAAAAAAAATTTTAAAAAGTTCATTATTTCTTAATATAATGTAATATAATATACAAGGCCCTCCATGAGCTAGTCACTAGCTTTTTTCCAGCTTGATTTTCTTTCTTTCTTTTTTTTTTTTTTTTTTTTTGATAGATTCCCATTTTTTTTTTTTGCCCCTAGTAGAGTGCTGTAGCATTATAGCTCACAGCAACCTCCAGCTCTCGGGCTTAGGGGATTCTCTTGCCTCAGCCTCCCAAGTAGCTGGGACCACAGGCGCCTGCCAAAACGCTCAGCTATTTTTTGTTGTTGCATTTACCTGGGGCCGGCACCCTACTCACTGAGCCACAGGTGCTGCCCCCACCTTGATTTTCTCTTACCTCTTCATACTCATCTTATGCTTTATTTTAGTCCAAGTATTTCCAAAATGTATGCCAGGGACACCAGTTCAAAATTTAGCATAGAAAAGGGCCCCCATAGTCAAATACATTTTGCAAATTACTGCTGAATACATATTATCCTTAGAGACTTAGAATTAGCCTATTATGGACACTCTGAAATCTGAAACGCAGCATATTCCATATATATTTGACCACACAATCATTTTGGTTTAACACTTATAAAATACTCAAACATATTTTTAAAAAGTTTCTCCCATAATACTAAATGACTGAATCACTTGGTACCAGCCATTATTTTTCAGAGTTCTGTACTCCTTTCCTCTAGCCTACTTGGTGAAAATTTTTCAAATCTTTTTTTTTTAGAGACAGAGTCTTATTTTATCGCCTTTGGTAGAATGCTGTGCCGTCATAGCTCACAGCAACCTCCAGCTCTTGGGCTTAGGTGATTCTCTTGCCTCAGCCTCCCGAGTAGCTGGGACTACAGGTGCCCGCCACAACACCTGGCTATTTTTTGTTGCAGCTTCATTGTTGTCTAGCTGGCGTGGGCGGGGTTTGAACCCACCACCCTTGGTGTATGTGGCTTATGCCATAACCACTGTGCTATGGGCACCAAGCTTATTTAAAAAAAAAAAAAAATTTTTTTTTTTTGCAGTTTTTTGCCGGGGCTGGGTTTGAACCCGCCACCTCCAGCATATGGGGCCGCTGCCCTACTCCTTTGAGCCACAGACACCATCGTATTTTTAAAATTTTCAGTACTTCTTTTTCCCACCTCAGACTTACATACATCTTAAAGATGCATAATCTTTTCAAACATAAATTACATCTGCATGACTAGTGGTTTATTTTGCCTGTTCTCAGATGAGAACACCATATTTCAACTAATGAAATCGCTCCCAATTAGGTTAACCTTTAATTAGAAAAAAACATTTTCACTTCAGTGTGACTTTCACAGATGAAAGTTTCCCATGTTATTCAATAGTCTATACTCGGAATCTTTCTAAAGAAAGGCAACAATGAGCAGCACAGGTATTCAAAAGTTCTATTTATCAACACCTCAAATGTGGAGTTTCTAAATTCTAAAACAATAAAATCCCAGAACATCATAATATTTACAACTCATTTTTGCCTTTTCTGAGCTCCCACGTCACTTCGGTCAAGACTCTTACTATTGCACTTTCCTATACTGTCTACATTCATTGCTTGTCTATCTCCCTTGGCAAGAATATGAACTCCAGGAAAATGAAGATTCACCTACAATGACTATGAATTCAAAAGCTACTGAATGAATCTATGTTTTTTCTGGCTTGTTCAATGAATAAAAAGTTCCAAAAGGACTCACCTAAGCCAGGGTAAGATCTAGTGGTGGTATAACAGAAAAAAGACTAGACACAATCACAAAATTTAAATCTGTTATCTGTCGTGATCCCATTTTAGTCCCTCATATGTAAAATGAGATCATCTGCCTACTTTATTCAATTTGACAAGACTCAAAAAGATTATTCAGTCAGTTAAAAAGCCAATATAGACCAGGCATGGTGGCTCACACCTGTCAGCCTACCATTTTGGGATGCTGAGGAGGGAGGATCACTTGAGGCCAGAAGTTCAAGACCAGCCTGAGAATAGCGAGAAAAAAATAGAAAAACTAGCCAGGTGCAGCAGCCTGTAGGCTCAGCTACTGAGGGAAGAGAATTACTTGGAGTTTAAGGTTGCCATGAGCTACGGTAACCCCACTCCAGTCCCAGCAACAGAGTGAAAACATGTCTATGAGGGGGAAAAACCCAGTATTTTGTATTAATATGAAGTTGTTAAATTTTTTTTTTTTTTTGAGACAGAGAGTCTCAACTGTCTCCCTGGGTAGCGTGCTGTGGCACCATAGCTCATAGCAACCTCCAACTCTTGGGCTCAAGCAATCCTCTTGCCTCTGTTTTTTCTATTTTTAGTATAGATAGGATCTCGTTTTTGCTCACGCTGGTCTCCAACTAGTAGCTCAAGCTATCTACCCACCTCGGGCCTCCCAGAGTGCTAGGATTACAGGTGTGAGCCACTAGGCCTGGCAAGTTGTTAATTTATGTTTGATTCATTGAAGCAAACTGAAGCATAATGAATATATATCTTCAATGATCTTGGCATGTATAATCCAGTATCTAGCCATAAATCTTGATTAATCAGGTTTTATAGAAAGCCTCAAGAAGTCCAAAAGTCACAACCAAAAGATGGTTCCAGCTCAAAGTCATAGCCTGTAGGTTCTGTGATTAAGACTGATTAATATAGCCCATCTATATTTTCACCTAATTCCATGAAGAGGGACAGGTTTCCGGGACTTTACTTTTAGAATCCAAGAACAAGTTCTGTACACCGAACAATTTTTTATTTTTTACAGTAAGATGCGGACATAGTTCATTCCATTCAAGTATGTCAACATAAACATATGCCAAGACTTAGCTTTGATGTGAAATACCACGCTCTGGTTCACACATCGTTTACATACTGGCTTCCCCATATGATCCAATGGCAGATCCTCCTGAAAGGCAGCCGATTTAGTTTTCACAGATAAAGCTTTACGTTCATCTGATTAATCGCTCGATAGAATACACCCGGCAAATAAGATCCCCTTATTCCTAGCCTACTTTTCCATGTCTTTACAAACATGACTATCTTTTTGTTACGTTTTTATTTTTATTTATTAATTTTTTTTGCAGTTTTTGGCCAGGGCTGGGTTTGAACCTGCATCCTCCGGCATATGGGGTCGGCGCCCTACAGCCACAGGCACTGCCCACAAACATGACTTTCAAATATAAAATTCCCCCGGCAGTTTTTCCAAACAACATGTTTCTCGTATGTTTTGGAGCCAGCTATCAAATCAATTCTCTTAAAAATATGAAAACAATTTGAGGTTAACCTAACAGACAAGGGCCACTTGATGTGAAACACTGTCACCTAAGCAAGTGCGGTAACTGACACAACTTGAGTCCGAGTTACTCTGAAGACAGCCCCTCTGTGGATGGCATACATTTCTCTCTGGAGTCATTTAAGCTTCCTAAAATACCTCAATGGTATAGAGACACAGGGCCCACCCTTTTCCAGGAGCAGCTGGTAAAGAAGAAATCCGCGAAGACCATAAAGGTTTGGGGGGTGGAGGCCCCAGGAGTGGAAGGGTTCGCCGAACCTGAGTTTTTCTGAGAACTTGGATCCCTGTGGGGCTCCTCAAGCTTCTCAACGAGCAAGCCCCGGAGAGAACAGGAGTCTAACCTGAGAGGCCGCGAGCGTTTGCTACAGCAGGAACCAGTTTGGGAGCTGAGAGCAGCCAAGGCATGACCAGCCAGCACACGCGTCAGGATAAAAAAAGACAGAAGCCACGAAAACAGTACCCAAGAGGCCGAGTCGCCAGGAAACCTGGCCAATCGCTCCGCCCCTTCCGGCAGGCGTCGCTCTTGGGCTTTCCTACTGCAGTGGCGCACAATGCTGACGTCACGCCGGGAGCTTTGGCAGCCTGTCAGGCCCGCTGGCTTTTTTCTCGTCGGGCGTTGTGCTCCTTTTAGTACTTATTCACGGAATATCCGATTGTACATGGCTTCCTGGAGGGGCTGTTGTCTCCTGCCTCCTTAAAAGCGCCCATGCAAATGTTTGGCTCATTCAGGGAACTGGTTCGAGTTGATGTAAAAACGTGTGCGTAGAGAGGCAGGCAAGAGCACGAACAGCCAAGCTTCCAGAAGGTTCTAGGGACTGCGCAGCGGCAGAGGCACAGGGAGCAGAAATGAGCCAGCGAAGGACCCCAGGTCACGAGACCGTTGGGTGGTGGGAGGAGCCAGTGGCTGGGGAGGTTCTAGTCTGTTCTTCCTCGCTGCAGCCGCCCCCTTCTACGCGATCGCGCTGAGCTACTAGTGTCCCGGCCTGGAATCGGACTGCTGCGTCCTCAGCCGCGTCGTCTGCCTCCTGACCATGGACCCCCGCAAAGTGAACGAGCTTCGGGCCTTCGTGAAATTGTGTAAGGAGGACCCAAGCGTTCTGCACAGCGAGGACATGCGCTTCTTGAGGGAGTGGGTGGAGAGGTGAGACCCGGGCCTGAGGACCGTTGGGGGCGAGGAGCAGGATGGTCGGAGGGGGAGCTGGGCGGGAGCTGGCTCGGGGTGGCTGAGAGCGGGTCGGGCAGGACAGGGACCCGGAAGGGGTCGCCGCCCCTTGGTGGCTCACTCCCGGGCTAAGGAACCTGGATATTACCGGGGCGGGGATGCAGGGGACAGAGCTGAGATTTCCAGGGGTGTATCTTGAGCGAAATATTAATACAGATGATTGCGGATACTTGGCAATTGAAGACGTGAGAAGAATCAGAACTGCGAAACTCCGCTTTGTGTCAGTGGTTTTTCTTTAAATCTCAGGTGTCCTGCTTAGGTCGCATTGACACATAGCAGCTTCTTGACACGCTATCCATTTTAATAGTATTAGAGTAATGACCAGTAATTTATAATAAATTAACTGTGTTTGATTATTCTTATCTTACGGCGATTCTAACTGCGTAGGCTTCATTATCTTGAGAATCACTGAACCTGTCTTAGTGGCATTGCTATCATTACAATTTATGAAAAATGATTTTTCAAGGCCTGGCATTTTTCCAGGGTGTATTCTAGTTATGGTTAACTCCAGAGTATTTCGCTACGTGCAAGGAATTTATTGAACAGGCGTTGTGCCAGCTGCTGGGAAACATTGTAAGTGCTGTCTATTTAGGGATACAGACGAGTAAATGTAAAAACTGGTTTAGTATTTGCTGTATAATAGAGATCAGTATTCTGCGTATTGGAGAGACACCTAAGGGAGAAAAGCTAAGAGGGAAATCTTCCCTGAGATGATTTTTTAAAAATTAGTACTGTTGGGGAGCTTGAAAGAAAGATGACTTACGGATTGAACTTCACGGAGATGAAAGCGATTGTGCAAAGTATTGCGACTTTATAGAGATACTACTGGAAACATTCATCAGTTTATTTTAGTAATATTATGTGGGGTAGATTAAATCATGATCATCAAATATTTGAAATAATGTTTTTATTTATTTTCTTGCGAAAGAGTATTTCTTACAAAAACCTTATTCTGAAGAAAAGGTTATTTGCAAATCTTAACCTTATATATTAGAAGTATACTTTTTTTCTCGAAGTTTTTCATTTTTTTTCCCCTCTTGGGTTTTCTAGCTGCTGTAAGGTTGTTATTCACTGTTATGTACGTGAAGTTCTGAGACTATGTAAAATTACTATTATTAACTTAATTGTTGTGAAGGTATCCTATCTTACAAACTCCTTGCTTCTCAACAGAAAAGCCTGCAAGTCGGTATTAGGTAAATCAGGACTAGGAATTGAGAGCTAGAATTTAGTTGTTTCTCTATTGAATAACTTAATTCAAAAGCCTCTGTAGTATTTGTATCAGACCAGATATGGCGGTATGGGCCTGTAGGCCCAACTACTCCAGAGGCTAAGGTAAGAGGACCACTTGAGCTTTGTAGTTCAAATCCAGCTTGGGCAGAGGAAGGACTATATATGTATGTTTTTGGGCAGAGCAAGGAAAATATATGTATTTTGAGACAGCCTCAGGCTTCACCCTGGGTAGAGTGCTGGGGCATCACAGCTTATAGCAACCTCCAACTCCTAGACTTAAGCTATTCTCCTGTCTCAGCCTCCCAAGGAGATGGGACTACAGGTGCCTGCCACAACGCCGGCCTTTTTTTTTTTTTTTGGTTGTAGTTGTTGTTTGGCAGGCCCTGGCTGGATTTGAACCCACCAGCTCTGGTGTATGTGGCTGGCGCTACAGGCGCTGAGCCTAAAATATTTTTTAAAGTAAAAAAATAAAGTTTATATGTTTTTATTCTCTTACCTATATTTGTTATAGGAAAGATCTTACAATTCATAAATTGTTTCTAAAATTTCAGATAGGGCAGCCATATGCCATAGGAAAGGTGAAAGTTGAACTAATTGGGTACAGTATGCTTGTTCTATTCCTACTGAAGAGGACACTGAAGGAAAAATTGAAAAAAAAAAGAAAAACTTAGTAACTTGTGCTGAAGTGTGATTATGGTTGTGTAGAGAATTCCAATTTAAGATTTGCCAAGTGTTACTTTTTAGGCACTACTAGTTCCAAAACAAAACAAAACCAGCCACGTGTGTCTTACTGTAATGTTTCTCATAGGTAATTTTTTCTTTTTGTTCTGTTTATATTTTTGGCTTCCTAAATTGTCAGTTTCAGTATGGGGGAAAAGCCTCTTGGCATGTGTAGGGTCCTTTTTCTCAACTTAAATTGAGATAGTTAATGTAGAAGCTTTTTTTGTGAGAGAGGGTCTCAAGCTGTCGACCTTGGTAGAATGCCGAGATGTCATAGCTTACAGTACCCTCCAACTTGGGGCTCAAGTGATCCTCTTGGCTTAGTTTTTTCTACTTTTAGTAAAGACGGGGTCTTGGTTTTGTTTAGGTTGGTCTCAAATTCATGACCTCGCCTTGGCCTCCCAGATGCCAGGATTGGGCACCAGCATGAGCCACCGCACCGGTCTAGTAGCTTTTGTTAACCTCTGTGAGTCCATACTTCACTTAACGTTTTTATGGACTCCGAGTCTTTGGATTTATAGTAATCTATGATTATAGCAGATTGGGCTGAATGTAGGTGGAGTCTTCTAAGTCCAGGAATATTTGTAGGCCTAAGCCTAGGGTTCCTCAAGTTGAAACCATTTCAGAGTTTGCCTCTCTAAATAAACCAGGCTTAGAAGTTGAAAAGCAGTCTGTTTGCTTATTTACTATGATCATTTATTGCTTAAAATTTTATTTCGAAGGGCAGGCGTGTTTGTTCATGATTGTAATCCTGGCACTCTGGAAGGGTGGATTACCTGAGCTCACAGGTTCCAGACCAGCCTGAGCAACAGTGAGACCCAGTCTCTAAAAATAACTGGGCCTGGGGCTGGGGGTGGGAGGGCGCTTGTAGTCCCAGTTACTCAGAAGGCTGAGACAAAGAAGATTGCTTAAGCCCAAGAGTTTGAGGTTGCTGTGAGCTATGAGGCCACAGCTCTCTACCAAGAGCAACAAAGTGAGACTGTGTCTCAATTTTTTTAAATTGGTATAAGGATTTATTACTTCAGCAACCTTTTAAATTGCACAAACAGAAATATGAAGAAAAATCTTTTTGAACTAGTAGTACAGATCCAAGGAAACTTTATTTTCTTCCTTTTTTCTTTCTTTTTATCTTTTGAGACAGTTTTACTTTGTTGCCCTTGGTAGAATCCTGTGATCTCATAGCTTACAGCAACCGCAAACTCTTGGGCTTAAGCTATTCTCTTGCCTGAGCCTCCCAGGTAGCTGGGACTATAGGTGAACATCACAATGCCCAGCTATTTTTAGAGACTAGGTCTCACCCTAGCTTAGGCTGGTTTGAACTCCTGAGCTTAAGCAGTCCACTCACCTTAGTCTCCAGAATGCTAGTGTAACCAATGGGAGCAACCTCCACTGGCCTGGGAGACTTCTATTTTCAAAATATGTTTTGAGATGTTTTTGTTTTACTCCTTGGACAGAGAAACACTGTCTGATGCTGTTTTCTCCCATTTAAACAACTTTTATCTACTTTGTATTTTGTATGTGCTTTTATAATTTTATTTGATGATAATTTGTGATCAGAATAAATTTGCATTTCTATTCTATAGCACAGTGCTTAGCACATAGCTTTTGTTTTTATTTATTTATTTATTTATTTTTTGAGACAGAGCCTCAGGCTATCCCCCTGGGTAAAGTGCTATGGCATCACAGCTCACAGCAACCTCCACTCCTGGGCTCAAGCGAGTTTCCTGCCTCAGCCTCCCAAGTAGCTGGGACTACAGGCACCCGCCACAACACCCTGCCATTTTTTTTTTTTTTTTGAGACAGAGCCTCAAGCCGTCCCCCTGGGTATAGTGCTGTGGCATTACAGCTCACAGCAACCTCCAACTCCTGGGCTCAAGCGAGTCTCTTGCCTCTGCCTCCCAAGTAGCTGGGACCACAGGCGCCCGCCACAACGCCTGGCTATTTTTTAGTTGCAGCCGTCATTGTTTGTTTGGTGGGTCCGGGCTGGGGATTCGAACCCGCCACCTTAGGTGTACATGGCTGGCGCCTTAGCCGGTTGAGCTATAGGCGCCGAGCCTGTACCCTAGCATTCTAAACAGTGCCTTGTCTTCCGAAGCTGCTCGTCCTTGTTTTTCTCAGTTCCCTCTCATCTTGAGTGTTTTCCAGAAGGTACCTGAGTCCTTTCCATAAATCAGGTACTGTCCCCCTGTCTACATCCTGGGGCAGAGCCAGCCTGGGTTCTCTGACTGAAGCCACGTAACTCTCCGGAAGAAATGAAGAGCATTTCCTCAAGCCTGAAATATTTGGACAAAATATCATTAAAATGCTCTGTACTAAAACCCCGGAGAGCTAGCCCAGATCCTGCACAGGCCTCGGAGGGTTTAGCAGGTGGACGATCCAACCCATTAACATTACTACATTTATCCACGGGGACCCCTAACCGAAACTCACCAGGGTTCCCCAAGTTGTAATTCTTCAGTCTTCTCATTCCCCAACTCTGCGTCCCAGCTTTGTCAGGTGGGACTTCCAACCTCGGCTGCACACTGCGTGCATGTTGTTGTAATCCTTGCTTCTTCAGAACTGAAGGGATTTCTTTTTCAGTAAAGCAGAACGTTTGGTATTACTACTAATAAAAGCCCACTCAGGATAGATCCAGATCTGGTCAGCCCTGAAACGTATACAATCTGAAGGTCCACTTACATAACAGAAAGATCATTTATTTTTACAAATTTTACAAAAATATACAAGTAGGTGGGCACATTGCCAGAGCCCTCCCAGGCTTCAGAAGGAATCCATGCAAGTGGGAGGCTCCGAAGGGCCCCCATACATCCGCCTCTGATTGTACCTGCGCTCCTATGGCCACATGCCCCGCATGCATTACATACTTGTGGCAACCCCAGTATAAACACAAACACAAGTGATTCCGTGCCTCCTTGATTGTCCTAAAGCTGCAGACAGCCCTGTAAGCAGGGGGAAAACGCGCCACTTAAACTTCATTAACTCTGTTGACGATATGGAAGGCTGACCACAAACATATGCAAAGGTAAAATCGTGTGTCTCTTTAACCTGATTTAGCTCAATGTTCTCAATTGTCTGGTAGTCTTGGGGGTTTCTTTTTGCTTGTTAGACTTAAATTTGGTTTGTTTGCTGTTACAGGCGCTGAGAAATAGGCTTTTTTAATCTGGTTGCACTGAGCATCCTTGGAGGTCCCCCCCCCCCCCCCCGACCCTGGAGGGGAGGAGTTGAGCATTGTTTTGTTTTGTTTTGTTCCTGAACTCTACAAATAATAGAAGAAATGATATTGTTTGTATTGGGTGCACCTGCTTCCCTAAACCCGGGTGAGGTGTTTTGTGTTTTTTTCCCCTCTCCTCCCCCATTCTCTTTTTATCTTGGCCGCAGGAGCTTTGTTGTTTGGTGGGAATTTAAGCGGCTCCTGCTTTCTTAGGGAACTTCCTATCCCAGGGAATTCAGAGATTCTCCCCAGGGGCCCCCAGAGACTGTATTGTTTTATTGCCCCCACCCCACCCCACCCCCTTCCACATAAACCTCATAAACATGCACCCAAACACACAACGAGTTTTTAAAAGAGCAAGAGAACTGTAATCCTGTAAAGGTTTCCTGTGCACATGTGCATTCGTGAGCGTGTGGATGTGCCCAAATGTGCTCTGACACCCATGTGTGCATGTCACACAAAGAGAAATGGAAATCTGGCTGCTTTCTACGTGCATTTTCTTGATCTTGAATACAACAAAGGTAGATGCTGTACTTTCTTCTCTTGCTTCCTAAGTCACAAAACAGCTCCAGGTCACCAGCTCCTTGACCCTCCTTCTTCTCTGTGCCATGCTCATCTTTACCGAGAGCCCCTGGTCTGGGGTCACTGGACAGGGCCCACCCCAGAGCCTGCACTGGCTGCACAGTACATGGGGAAAGGCCCATCTAATCCCATTTTGTGGATCTCTCAGGCAACCAGAGTCATGCCCTGCTTCATCTTTGTGACCCCGGGTCCTGGCAAAGAGCCCCACATGTAGGGCCAAGGCAGTAAATATTTGCAGAATGAATGTTGAATGATGTGACTGTGAGTGAGCCCACTCACAGCTCTGGCTCTGATTTTCTTCCTCATAAATGAGACAGCTGATCTCTTGGATTCTTTCCAATGCCATTATGATTCCCTTTGTCCAAAATGGATTTGGATTTATCTCTTTATATCAGTTAGGATTCAATGCACACCACAAGGAAAAATAAAATAGCATCTTAAAACAAGATGAATTCTCCTCTCATATAAAAGAGGTCCAAAGGTAGGCCCTTCAGAGCTCCCACGTGTCATCAGGGACTCAGGCTGCCATCTTCTTGAAATGCCATCCTCCATCCGTGATAGCTGCTGTCCACCACACCAGGCACCATGTCCTACTTCTGGATCAGCAGGAGGAGAAAGTGTGGGAGAACAAGAGGAACCCCTTTGCAGCTGACCACAATTCTGTGCTGTCCTGAAAGTCTCACTTGACATTTTGCTTACATCTCATTTGCTGGAATTTATACACTTGGCCAAACCTGCAATGAAGTGTGTGTGTGTGTGTGTGTGTGTGTGTGTGTGTGTGTGTATCTTTTGGATGAGCACAATATTGCCCCCAGTGAAAACCAGGATCCTATTACAAAGAAAGATAGGTAGAATGGATATTGGTAAGTAGCAATCTTACCACACTCACTCGCCAAGCCATTTGGCCTGGTTTGCAATCTGAAGCACTTGTTCCATCACTTTCCTCTTCTTTGAGGACTTACACAAAGATTTCTCAAATACTGATGACATTTTCACTAGTCCTTGGAAGAATGAGGGAGAAGAGGAAATAAAAAGATAATGCAGTATGTTTTTCAAATGCTGGCTCTATTTAAATTTCATGTATTTGAAATGAAGAACTGCTCTATATCCGGCAAGTATATTTTTTCTCTATTTTTCATGTGAAAATTTGCTTTTTTGTGAAATGGTGTCCATAACAGATGATAGTTTATTTTTATTAATGCCCTTACCTTGAAAAATAAAATCGTAAGCTCTATCTCAGTTGAGTCACCTGATTCTTCTTTTTATTTATTTTTTTTAAATGTTTTTTTATTTTTATTTATTTATTTATTTATTTTTTTGAGACAGAGCCTCAAGCTGTCCCCCTGGGTAGAGTGCCATGGCATTACAGCTCACAGCAACCTCCAACTCCTGGGCTCAAGCGAGTCTCTTGCCTCTGCCTCCC
>CAUYTI010149913.1:0-11086 GCA_963575145.1 Galago senegalensis | reverse complement strand
GAAGCTGTTTATTGTAATAGGTAGGGGTTTATATAGGTTCAGTTAGTGGGGGAACGAGGGGTACCTCTAAATTCGATTATGTATGTAGTTCTGGTTTGTGATAGGCTAGTATTGTGAGGATGAAGTAGGAAGGAGGTGGGGAGTGATATGAGTAAATGTCTTTGAAATGTGTGCACGTGTTAAACGCCTCTGGTCTTTTGTATCGTTTCTCTTAATCAGCAAGGTCTCCAGGCACCTCCTTCTAAGATGCACTTTCTCTTGAATGTGCTGTTAATATAGATGTTAACCCTTACATCAGACCACCGTGGCTCCAGCACTCAGCCCCCTTAGGGGTCATGTATGGGTCATGTACCAGCAGGCTTGACAGTTTTCTCCCTCGCCCTGTTTTCGTAGCCCTTTCAGTAGCTCCACAGCTGCTCTGAAAACCAAGGCTTACAGCACAGGGAAGCCAGGCAGCCCAGCACTAGAAGGTAGGGGTGGCTTGTGGTCAACCTCCTGCCAAGTCTTATTTGCTGAGGACTGAAATGTCGTGACCTGACCCTCAGCCTTGTGGAGGGCCTCACTTGCAAGGGCATCTTTATTAGAACTGGCTCAGAACTTGCACAATACATAAAGCCTTTCCTTGGGAGGTGTTAGCCAAAGATAATTGGAGGAAATTGTTTAACTTTGGAGCTGTCTGAGGCAGTGAATAGGAATCGAGGCCAATGTTACTCTAACCAAAAAGCTTAAAAGGAAAGTCTGGGGAATGGGAGGTTCACTGCAATTTAGGGAATCTCTGACAAACTCTTGGGGTTCTAGAAAGCTCCTCACATGTGCAGGGCTGTGTGAATGCCCAGGAAAGACCTGAGAAGCCCTTCCCCAAGCTGTCCCCTGAGGCTGACTGTGAGGCTCTGCACACACAGGATGTGAAGGCTGAGGGTGCAGAAGGCATGCCTCACCATGATGCAGGGTGCCTCAGCAAGGACGGGAGATACAGATTCCAGCATTTAAAAGATCTTTGTCCAATCTTTAACTGACCATCAAGTTAATCAAGCAGAAAATTAGTAGCTAATCATGACAGGAAAATACAGACTTTGCAGAATTAGTTAAGAAAAGTCACTCAACAACAATGATGACAAGAACAAGGGCAAGAGCAGCCACAAAACGCCGGGGAAGGGAGAACTTGATCTCAGCGGTGGCCACACAGTATTATCTAAAATATTCAGTTTCCAACAATGACAGAAATGTGACATGCAAATCAAGAAGAAATTATGGTCAATACAAAGAAAAAAGAAATCAGCCAAAGCCATTCAAGAAAGGCCCAATGTTGGACTTAGCCACTAATTAAAATCACCTATTTAAAATAAGTGTAAAGAACAAAAGGGAAACCATGTTTAAAAACTAAAAAGAAGTGTGAGAACTATGTCTCAACAAATAGATAACATCAATAAAGACAAAGAAACTAGAAGAAATAAATTTCTGGAGTTGAAAAATACAATACCTCAAGTGAAAAATTCACTAGAGGGCCTCAAAAGTTGATTTGAGCAGGCAGAAGAAAGAAACAGCCAGAAAACTTGAAGGTAGGTCAATTAAGATTACCTAATCTGAGGAAAAGAGGGAAAAAAAGAAGAAAGAAAAGTGAACAGAGGCTCAGAGACCAGAGGCACACTGTCCAGCACGCTGACACTGCAGGATGTGAGTCTCAGAAGGGGAAGGAGGAGACAGAAGGGGCAGGAAAAATATTTTAAGATATAACGCCTGAAAACTTTAAAGTCTGATGAAGAAAATATTAGTTCACAGAGTCAAGAAGCTTGGAGAGCTCCTAGTTGGATAAACTCAAAGTGTTCCACAGCAAGACACATAATATTCAAACTGTCAAACGTTAAAGGCAGAGAGAATCTTAAACACAGCAAAAGAGAATCAGGTCGTATCTATATAAAAGAGCCTCATTAAGATTATTTGCTCATCTCTCATTGAAATCCATGGAAACTAGAAAGTAGTGGGATGAGATATTTAAAGTCTGAAAGAATAAGACTGATCTATAAGCAAAAAGCTATCCTTTAAAAATGAAGGAGAAATTAAGACATTCCAAGGGGGGGAAACTGAGAAAGTTCGTTCTTACCAGACTTCCTCTAACGGGGATCTTCAGGATGAAATAAAAGGACAGATTTGTGTGGAAATAATAGCACAAAGTAGTGTTAAGGAAGGTAGCAAACAGAAGCAAAGACTCTTCAATTTTGCTGAAATGAAACTGGAGGTGTTCCAAACTAGATTGGTGTAAGGTAAGGTACATATGAATTGTAACCTCCAGGGCAAAATAACTAAGTAAATCAAAACTACGTAGCAAGAGGAATAAGAAGGAAATTAAAATGCTACACCAGAAAATATGCACTTAACACAAAAAGGCAGTAATGAGGGACTAGAACAGCAATAACATACCTTATACAGAAAACAAGCAACGAAATCACCGCTATCTGTTGTCTACAGGAGATGCTTTTTATGGACAACTATACAAATGGCTTGGAACTGAAGGAACAGAGCAAGTTCTACGGAGCCGTGGTTACCAAGAGGTCTGAGCTGGCTCTGTTGGTATCAAATACAATAGACTTCAAGGGCAAGTTTATTTCTAGACACAAAGAAGGGCACTTTATAAGGCTTAAAGGGCGACTCCATCAGGCAGATATAGCAATTATCAACATATACGTACATAAAACTGGAGCCTCCACACACATAAAGCCAAGCTGACAAAAATGAAGGAAAACGAGATGATTCAACAATGGAGCTGGAGACCAAGTGGAAGGTCATCAAAGAGACAGAGGACTGGAACAGCACCATCAGCCAGCTGGACCGGACAGCATCCCTGGGCACCCTGCTCGGTAACTGCGGAATACATGTATGTATGCCCTTCTCCAGTGCACACTGAACATTCTCTAGGACAGACTCCATGCTAGGCCACAAAACAACCTCAGCAAATAGAAAACCTTAAAATCATATAAAGTGTATTCTACAAACACAGTGGAATAAAATTAGAAATCAGTAGTATAAGGAAATTTGCAAAATTTATGAACATTTGGAAATTAAAGATCACCCCTGACTAACCAAAGGTTTGAGGAATAAATCACAAGCAAAATATGAAATTATTTTGAGGTGAGTAAAAGCAGAAAATTCAACAAACTGAATTTAGGTGGAATGTCCATTTTTCAAAGAAGCCAGCTGAGGCATGGCAGCTAAAGCTTTGCTTAGAGGAAAATTCATAGCTGCAAATTCCTGCACTCAAAAGAAGCAAGATCTGAAACGAGTGACCTAATCTTCCTCTTGAAGACCAGGCTCACCTCACATCAGGAGAAGGAAGGTCACAATTAGAAGAGGGGGAAATACCCAAATTGGAGAATGAGATTGCATCTCCTTGAGTAGATGGGCAGGTTCAATGCAATCCCAGGCTTCTTTGAAGGAACAAACAAGATGATCCTAAAATTCTATGAACGTTGGTCTAGAACAGCCAAATCAATCTTGACAAAACAACGCTAGAGGATTCAAACTTCCCAATTTCAAAACTTCCTACAAAGCTACGGTAATCAAGACCAAAACCACTCAACTGCATACTTTTTATTTTTAAAGGGCTAATTTTATAGTATCTGAATTATATCTTGAAAAAACTCAAGGTAGTAATGTTTTGATGTCTTAACATATAAGCAATATTATGTCTGTGCATGTGAAAATTAAACCTTAAAAATAGTCATTTTAGCATCTCTGGTAAATAAGCAAATAAATCTTGGTTTGGAAACATAGTGGATTTTCAGAGGACACTCAAAAGGTGGTTTTAGTGGTAAAAAATCCACACTGTGTGCAACAGAAGTGCCCACAGGAGCCTGGAGGGCCCTCAGTACCCGTGCCTCCTGCCCGGTGCCCGGGACTCGGTTTCACAAACCCTTCACGGTTCCACTCCACCTGCTGGCTGCGAATGGCTCCTCACCTTTGCCAACCTGTCTGACGTCATCTGGGCTCTGTGCACATTTTCAATTTGAAATTAAAGTCAGGAGCTGTAGTTATAAAAATAGCTGCTGCTTAACTCATTCATTTTGGTAGGAGATGGGGAACAGACTCTTGCCCACCCCCCAGCTCCAAACTCTTAATGAGGGCTTTAAGACCATGGATGATAAATCTGATTTCCGAGGCTTGACAGCAGCAATTAAGCCCTGGCCACTCTATTAGCATATGCTCCCAGACACCTGGCCCCTGCAGGAACCCCATGCATGACAGATGCCCACCCCCCAGCAGTAGGAGCTGTGTCTCTGGCTGACCTGGGGCAGCTCCAGCCCAGTTGAGGGGGGGTGGTACCTGTTCCTAGGCTTGTGTTCCCATCGCAGGCCACAACCAAGGACGCAGCTTGTTAATGAGCACTTATACCTCCTCCTCTCTGCTCCTGGTTTCTCAGAGAGCGTTGGGAGATCCTTTCATTTATGGCTTGAAAAGATTACCTTGTTTTCCCACAGGACTAGTGTGAGGTCTGCAATCATTATGGGCTGTTTTTCTGCAAAGCTTTTAGGGGAACAAAAACCCTCCCATAAAATGAATTACCCTATTTTCCATTCTTGTGTTGAATATTTAATAAATGAAGCCATCTAGAATGTTATTGATGAGGGAGTGCCAGGGGAATCAGCCCCCAGATGTGGCGGAGCCCACTGACCTGCCCCAAAGCAGGTGTCCAGCCCAGCAGCAACTTCAGAGCCATAAATAAATAAACGCAGGACTTCTAGGACAAGGAGCTTCTTGGAAGGCAGAAAAGAATTTCAAGTTCTGTGCAAATGTTTCTGAGAGGCAGATGTGCCCTCCCAGGCCCTTGTGCCTCCCCTGGGTGACACAGTCCTCTTAGCTCTCGTCTGTCCACTCAGAGGCATGAGACGTGTGCACATAAAAACTGCCGGCACGGAGAGGTCCACGTGGAAGGGAAAGACCTAGACTGGAAGTGGCCTTACGAGGCCGGGAGTTCTCCAGAATGTGAGGTGATAATGAAGAGGATGGTATCAATAACAAAAGCAAAACACAACAACATCAATACCAAATACTGAGGGGGATTGAGATGGTAACACACGCCCCCGGGAGGGCAAACTCCTGCTTAACCTGGTGGAGGAAAGATCACTGCCAGGGATAGCCAGTTAAAGGGTAAAATGCTATGAAAGCATCCCAGCCCTACCGCATGCAGGCAGGTGAGCTCTGTATCTCCTCTGCCCCTCTGCATCTTTGCTGAGCTCCTGTTTTAATCTAGGACCTTGGAAAGCCTCGTGTGCCTCAGTTTCCTTCAGTGCCAACACCGGGGTTGGTCCAAGAAATGTGGGTTGAGGCCTTGAGTGGGGGATCCCCCCACATTACTGCAGATCAAGCTGCCTATGCACAGGGTGGGCGGGGAGAGCAGGAGGGACAATGCTGTTTGTCAGCCAGACCACCCTGACTGGAGAGCACCCTGAAGCCCCTGCACAGCAGCCTGTGGGCACAGAGAGGCTGTGTGACATGCCTTTGAGTCCAGAGGTCCAGGGAAGTTTCGTCATCATATGCCCAAGAGCTGAGGGCTGGAGCCTGGCACTGTGCACAGGCAGGTGAAGAGGCACTTTGTCCATCCTCTCTTTGGGCCAGTATTTATGCACCTGCTGCATGCTAGGCGCAGGGCAGGAGTAGAGGGCAAAACCACACCCTGCCCTTGGCCTTGTCTGGCTGAAGGATATGAGACGCATGCCCAAGTCATTGGGACTCAGCTCTCCAGTTCTCTTTCAAATATCGGTGTCTCCTAAAATGATGTGATCATGTGAGGGTGACACTGACATGTCCCTGAGTTTGGGCAGCGCCTTTTTCATAGGTGAGCTTAAGTGGCACCAAAGGAAATGCAGCTTGTTTGACTTTCTACAGGTTTTACGTCTTGGAGCAGGTGTGGACTTCAGTGTCATAAAGGGGCCTGCAGTAAGGGATGATGAGACAGCCACGGTATCCTGTGGCCCAGTGTGGGGCTGGCCTGCCCGCAGAGGCAGAATGGAGCCAGCAGGCACAGGTGGACTCAGGGCTCTGGGGCTGTCAGCGCTTCCCTCTGGGTGGCTGCGGGAAGGTGACTATAGGGGCCTTTCTGGGGGACAGGGAGGGGCTCCCACACACATCTTTCTAGCAGGTGCCGCGGCTGACCCTGGAGGCATGTAGGACGGTTTTAGTGGCACAGGAGCAGTTATTTTTTAATCATTTAAAAATTTTGAGGTATTATAAGGACTATAACCAGGCCATTAATCCTATAATTGCACAATGATATAAGGTTGTCTTCAAAATAAAAGTAAGAAAAATGCATCAATTGAAGGAAAAAAAAAAGTAAATTCACGTGTATGAAGGCAAGACGGAGCTCGTGCAGGGATGTGCTGCCTTTGCAGAGCCGGCTGGGACAGGTGTCCCTGGCAGCTAATTGAGTTGACCTTCCACATGGGTTGCCAGATATACTCCAATTAAATATTGACTGACTCACACCCAAATATCTGTTTTTGTTTTCAAATGATTTAACTCAGACCTTCATTTCTGACAGCAATTAGGAAGCAGATTTCTGAGATGGTCCTAGTTAGTGACAATAAAATCAAGCTGTCGGCTTGTAGGCTAATACAGCCTTCAGTTTAATTATTGTAGCAGCCACTTTGGACCTGCAGCGCCATTTTCCAAGACACAGTAACAAGAGACTGAAAGCTTGGGGCACTTGGCCATGGCATTTGCTGAAAATTAAGGAGACATTTGCACACTATTTATTTTTGCCAGAACATTTTCATGTATAATGATTGATTTTGAGCTGATTTTTCTTCCAGACTCTGTTGTCTGTTTAGAGTCCAACTCTCCTATAATTTGCCACAGTGATGCCACCGGTAGAACTTATGCGATTACTCAGAATAATCTCTTACCCACATTGGAAAACAGGTCTATTGGAGTAACAGTAACAATAATAAAAGTTTCATATGTTTATGGATTTTCCAGTTTTTGTTGGTATTTTATTTTGAGGGCCCCTGAGTCATCAGTAAAGCATCACAACTTGGGTGTGGGTGGCTCCTGGTGAGGTTATCACCTGCTTTGAGGGTGTGGAGTAAGATGGGGCACGTGCGGTGTTTGACACAAGGCTCAGTGTGCAGCTGCCCCTGAGCTTGGCTTCTGCTACAGGCGTTTCTGAGGCACCCACACATCGTGATTTTGGTAGATGTGACTGTCATTCAGCAAACACCCAAACCCGCCCCTCCCACATGTGGGGTACACGGGTCTCAGCAATTGGGCTGGCTCCATGTCTGCCAAGGCCACTGGTGTGACAATCCACATGCCTTGCTGTGGCTCAGATATGCACCGCGACCGCCTGGGCCTGACGCCAGCCCTCATGCTCCACACCTGCGCCCAGCCTGAGGTTGTACCTGAGCTGCCCAGAGAAGCCCAACGGGGATTCTCAAAATTGCAGGTGCCTGGCAGACTGGCAGACTGGCAGGTGTGAGGACAAACACTTCCCTTGGAAAACCTGTGGGTCTGGGGATAACTGTTCCCTAGCATTACTATGGCCCACACCTGCCAGACCTCTGACTGGAACGTCCGAGTCTGCTCAGGATGCTGTGTTTATTGAATTGAAATAACGTATTATATGAGTGAACTTTATTGTGTTCTCCTCCAGAAATGGGTTTATTAAAAGTCATTTAATTGAGACCACAGAAAACTCTAGAAAAAGATATGTAAGAATGGGAACTGTGACTGTAGGTACCTTTCTTTGTAAAGATGGTATTTTAGAGGGAGAGAGAGAGCTGGGATTTCATCTGGCCTGAATCAGGCCTCTTTCTTTTCTTACAGGTGTCCGTAGCCATTGCTCAGGGTATAATCTGTTCTTGTAGCTGACTAGGCTGGGGCTCACCTGTGCTCACTTGCACTGAAGCAGAGAGGCTCCATTCCAGGGCCCACAGCCTGTTACCAGACAGAGGTCTGCTGTCCCCAGGGCAGGGGCTTCTCCTGAGGTCTCACGTTGCACTGAAGGGTGAGAAGTATGTGCCTCCCCAACATAGGGTGAGCACAGCTCCGTGGGCTGCTCGGGGGCCCGGCCCCCCATCTGTGACTTGCAGTTTGTGCTCAGACACCCTAACGGGATTACTGCATAAAGATCCAGCCAGCAGGGAGCCCGCGTTTCCCTCTTTCTCCCAAGACTTATCCCCTGAGCATCAGTGGTTGAGGGTGTGAGTCTCAACAGGACAGGAAGCTCTGATGCCCCCATGGAACAGGGAATGACTCCTCCATGGCAGTGCCACTGTCATGCCATGATTCTTCCTCCTGTTCAGAGGGGAGCAGAGACTCAGAGTGACACAGGACTCATGCACCCAGCATGGAGACCCCACTTGAAAGCTCTGGGGGACACCTCTTCCCACACCTGCACGCAGCAGATGGATGGGGCCTCTTGTGCACGGTATGAGGCAGGGTCTTGGCTCGTGCATGGCCTGGAAAGGGTTCTTGCATAAGCCTAAGGCAGCGGTTCTCAACCTATGGGTGGCAACCCCTTTGGGGGTTGAATGACCCTTTCACAGGAGTTGCCTAAATACATCCTGCACATCAGATATTTACATTACAATTCACGACAGTAGCAAAATTACAGTTATGAAGTAGCAACGAAAATAATTTTATGGTTGGTGGTCACCACAACATGAGGAACTGTATTAAAGTGTCGTGGCATTAGGAAGGTTGAGAACCACTGGCCTAAGGGCTCCTTACACATGTAATAACTCTGTGAGGTGTTAAAAGTCATCACAATTCGTGAGCAGCAGATCTGTGGTCTGCAGCTGGGACTGGTGGGGGGTGTACAGGGGTCCTTGGGGGATCTGGGGGGCTTGTCTGAAGGTTTTGTGCTCCTGCTGAGCAAAAGGCAAGGTGCACCCTGGCTGTCGCAGAGAGCTGGCTATACCTCCATCCCGCCCGTGTTTGCTCTGATACCACATGTTTATTGCTAATCTAGTTCCGTCCTTATTGGTGAGGCTCTGTCTGGAGCACTCAGCTGACCCCATGGTGGGAATTGGACAGTGCAGGGGAGCCGTTCTGACTCAGAGGGTTTTAAAAAATTTACTTTCAGATACACAATGCTTCAAAGGGACATAATCTGGCCATGACTGTGAGACAGAGTGTAAGGGACACCCACATGCTCCTGTTCAGCATTATCTCCAAGCTCTTTCTCCCTGGGAAGGGGACTGGTCCCTGGGCCAGGAAAGGCCCTCCCCCTGCCCTTCCTGAGAAGCCACAGGCAGAAGCATTTGTGGCCCCTCCCTTGACAACTAGATTTGGAGACTAGATTCAGGGAGCCTTGGCCTTGAGACCTGAGGGACCCTGATTGGGGTGAACTCCAAGGTTAGGCCTCTGTCCACCACCTAACTTTCTGCCGTGTCCTGAGAATCCAGTTCTGACTCCTCTACACCCTACCCACTCACCATCCCAGGACTGCCCAGGCCTGTCACTCCCCAGTATGGAGCCACCCCTGCCCACTTCTGAAGCAGCAGGGCTCCCAGACAATTGCTGGCATGCCGCCTTCCTGAACCTCCCTCCCCCATGTATATTCTGTGTGGAAATTCCCCAGCAATTGGTTTTAGAAGTGATCAAGTTACTTTCAGGACACTTCATTCCACAGAGCAGACTTGCTGGGACATCTTTGCAAGAGATGAGAAACAGGCCAGCAGGGTGTGTGGCCTGGGGAGTGCTGCATCCCAGCTGTAGGTGTAGGCCAAGTGGGGAAGGACCGGGGAGCCCCTTCCTGAAGGTGGTGAGTCTTGCTGAATGGTGAGCAGGCTGACTCTGTGACTTGTAACTGACGAGGAAAATGCCACAGAGGGGTAGGCAGGGAGCTTCATGGGGCTTTGGGTCCTTGGAGTGAGGCAGGTGCTGAGGGGACATGTGACTCTGCTCACCTAAAATGCAGCACAGGGCCACGGAGAACAGATGGATGCAGAGGCTTGGGTTGTGGGGCTGCCTGGACTTTCCCAGTGGTGACGTGGCAGCCTGGGCTATTTGTGTGCTGAGCCTGCTGGGCTCCAATGAGCATGTGAGAAAGGCCTCAGAGACAAGTCAGGAAGGGCAATTTTGCTAAAATTAAACAATGAAAGGTGATGTCTATCCTTACTTTATACTCCTAAACTGATCTCCAAAGGATTAAAATTTTCCTTTGGAATCAGAAAAGGAATCAGAAAAATAGATATGGCTACTGACATGCAACTGTTTTGGTGTTAACTCTATCTTAGGCATGGCAGAGGCTAAGACATGTCTTTGTCAAAGGCAGAGAAAAGCAAATATTTCTGGTAATTTTGATTCTGGTATAACAAGTACATAAAGACTAAAAATCACTAAAATAACAGATAAGAAGTGACTTTGATGCACAGACTGAAAAGGGTTATTATGGCTCTTAAACATAAAAAGAAATAAAGATACTCTAATATAAAAGTGAACAAAGGGCCCTTTCTTTCATTCATTCATTCATCCTGACCAGGCATCTGCTCTGCCCTGGCTTGGCACAAGGTGCTTAGCTTTCCTGAGACATGTCTGGCTTAATGGAGCCTGTGCTTCTGGCAGGGGTGGGGAGATGGGGTATGGGGAGGAGAGTGAGCTGAGCAGGGACATAGAAAATAAAAAAATCTAACAATACTTTGTTGGTAATAGTGATGTTTAAGAAAAAAGTAAACAAAAGTCAGGATAGTGACCTGTGCATATGGAGTGTCCAGATACAGATGCCACACAGGGCAGGGAGTAGGGAGGGAGGGTGACAGGGGCTGGGGAGAGACAAGGGAGACTGGGAGAGATGGGGGAGATGGAGAGAGATGGGGGGAGATGGGGAGAGATGAGGGAGATGGGGGAGATGGGGAGAGATGGGGAGAGATGGGAGAGATGGGGGAGATGGGGAGAGATGGGAGAGATGAGGGAGATAGGGAGAGATGGGAGAGATGGGGGAGAGATGGGAGAGATGGGGGAGAGGGGGAGAGATGGGAGAGATGGGGAGAGATGGGAGAGATGGGGGAGATGGGGGAGAGATGGAAAAGATGGAGGATATGGGAAAAGATAGGATAGAAGGGAGAATGGGGAAAATGGGAGAGATGGAGAG
>CAUYTI010149909.1:0-10533 GCA_963575145.1 Galago senegalensis | reverse complement strand
GATGGCTGCAACCAAAAAATGGCTGGGCGTTGTGGCGGGCGCCTGTAGTCCCAGCTACTTGGGAGGCTGAGGCAGGAGACTCGCTTGAGCCCAGGAGTTGGAGGTTGCTGTGAGCTGTGATGCCATGGCACTCTACCCAGGGAGATAGCTTGAGGCTCCATCTAAAAAAAAAAAAAAAGAGTCCTGGGTTCAAGTGATCCTCTTGCCTCATCCTCCAAGTAGCTGAGACTTACAGGCACCCTCCATAATGCCTGGCTAATTTTTCTATTTTTAGCAGAGATGGGATCTCACTCTTGTTCAGACTGGTCTCAAACTCCTGAGCTCAAGAGATCCTCCTGCCTCTGTCTCCCAGAGAGCTAAGAAAGTTCTTTTTCTTGATGAGGACAAAAACTACTAGATCTGAGCTTTAGCTCTGCCACTCACTTGGGTGAGTCCCTTCCCTCCTCTCTGGGCCTTGGTTAACTTATGGGGAGGATGTATCATCTGAGATGCAAATGATACAAAAAGTGTCCCAGACTTCTGAAAGCACTGAACAAGGGCACATTGTCCTGATCTAGACAGGACAGTGCAGTACAGTGCTGCCCCTGGTGGGGTGTCAGGAGGCAGGCTCTCTGAGATTGCCACTGCCACCCATGACAGCTTTCGCCTACAACCTCAGGAAGAAGATTCCATATCATTTGCCTCCAGACTCTGCTTCTAGGAGACCCTGCAATCCAGCCCCTCAGGCTTTACCTGGGCAATCCTGGGAAAAGTCCAGGTCCTTTAAGCCCATGAGAAAATGCTCAGTATGTTTGAAGCCAACCCAAATTGGGGGAAAGGGTTATTTCTTGTGCTACTTCATTTAAAAATATCATAATAGGGGAAAAAATTCACAGCAGGAAATAGCTATTTATTTACTGGGCGTTGCCCATGTACCAGGCATAGTAAGCACTTCGCAGACATTATTCAATGTCATCCTCACCACAACACTGAGGTAGGTATTGTTGTCCCCATTTTACAGATGAGGAAACTGAGGTATTGAGCAACATGAAGTCACATAGCCTGTAAGTGGTGAGGCTGGAATTTCAATCCAGGTGGGCTGAACCTGAGGATGAGTTTCCCAAGTTGTACAGTAGATGCAGTTTACTGTTCTGTCTCCAGAGGCCACGTGGCCCCATGTTCCTTTCAAACCTCATTCACAGAGTAAGATATGAAACACCTGCCTGCAGAAAAGGTTTCCGTGTTTCCCTCCCTGGTGGGCCTGGAGCAGCCCACAGAGCTGGATTCCCTGGGGGTAAGGCCTCCAGCAGAGGAACATACTTGAAATGGTGCAAGTTCAGACAGTGGTGGCCTTGGCTGGGAATAAGCCCCAGGCTGCACCCCTCCCTGAAGTGTTGCCCTGATTGGGCTCTGGCTTTGGTGGAAGTGCAGGTTGTACTGGTTCTGCCTGGCCTCCCAGGACGTGTCCTTTCTCAGCTCTTTTCTTGCCTTTGGACAATCACAGAGGAGGCAGGGGCCTCATTCTCTGCCGAACTTGATCATGAAGCTGGCCAGGAGTGGGGTGCAGACAGGCAGGTTCCCTGAGAACTTTGAGCCCGGGGTATAAGTAGGTGGGGTGCTGGGTCTCCTCTGGGGGTTTCCCTGCACTGTGACCACTCCATCCCGACCTGCCCTGCTGGCCTCTACATGTGGCTCTTCTGTTCCTGCTGCACCCCCAGGTCCTCATTGTGCTGATTTGCTCCAAGGGGGAGTCACTCATGGCAGGAGGCCCCGCATCCTCCTCTGCTGGTTCTCTAGCGGACACCCACAGGGGGCTGGGCCGAAGAGTGTGTAGCGCGTCTGGGCATGGGACTCATAGCCAAGGATGTGATTTTGGGTGGCAAGAGGGAGGAAGCCCCAGGCCTGACCTGTTCTCCCCTCAGGGCTCCCATTGCACCCTCAGGGCTCCCATTGCACCCTCAGGGCCAGGCCACTGAACAGAGAATCCAGCTCTGTGGGCTGCTCCAGGTCTGTGGCCTCAGGGGCTAGGTTCTTGTCCTCATCCTTGGGACATACAAGGGACTCCAGCAGGCCCCATGGACTTGAACCCTCATCCAAAGGGGAATGGGGGAGGGAAGGGGTGTGCAAAGGGAGGGACACAGGGTGGCCCTCGATCTGGACAGAGGAGAGGAGGGGGAGCTGGCCCTTCAGGTACTGTGGTGTCTCTGGCTCCCCACTGGGCAGCATGCTGGGGTCTGATGCTCTGTCCATGCAAATCCCCAGAGGCTGGAGGAAAGATTTTACTTCTTGGGATTCCTCTGTAGCCAAGGAGGTCACCTCCTGCAGAGAAAGGCCACCTGGGATGCAGCTGCCAGCAGGTGCCTCTTTGTGGAGCTGACCTTTAGGCCTGAGATCTTTGAGTGTTATAGGGGAGGAGTTTTTACTGGAGTCTTCCATGCACACCCCATAGGAAGGGGGCCAGCCATCAGGAGTGGCCTGAGGGGTATAGGAGGGAGGCTGGACCTTTGAGATAGTCTGTGGGGTATATAATGGGGGTTTAGCTTCGTGGATCACCTGAGGTGCGTAGGATGAGGGCCCAACCTCGGGGGCAGCCTTTGGGGCACAGGACAGTAGGGAGAGTGTCTGAGGTGGTGGCATGTGGTGGGGTTGGAGTATGGAGAAGTCCTGTTGGCCTAAGTAAGTGATCTCTGATGTGCTGTGCTGCTGTGGAGCTCCTGGGGTCTCCCTGAGGCCAGAGATCTTGACCTGGGAGTACTGGACGGGCTGGGCCAGACTGCTGGAGCCATTGAGGTTGGAGACAGGGATCAGGACGTGCTCCTGGATGAACCGCAGCGGCTGGAAAGTCAGGACTTGCTGGACATTCTGCGCAGGGACAAGAGTGCACCCCATTAGGGACAATTCTAAGCTCTCTGCTGGTGACCTGGGAGGGTGAGGTCCTTCACGGGGAAGCTGAGAGGATGGGGAAACATCTAGATGTGTTGCCTCACATCTGTCTGCTTCTCAGAGCATCTTCTAAATGCCAGCACCTGAGCAAAGGTAGGGGTTCCAGCTCTGTGGTCAGAGCCGCTTCTGGAGTCTAGGTTATCTCGGGGAGCGAGAACTAGGCTCTGGCTTCTCCAGGGGACACATAGTCCAGGATTAAATGACCCAGATTTGGGGCTGCCTGGGACACAGTTTTGGGGAGGCACCCACACCGTTGCTTAGCACATGAAAAGGGCCAGGGAACCAGGGAAGACTGGGAGTTTTACAGAAAGTGGTTCATTTGGATTCTGATTTTGGGCAAAACACCCTCAGAGCTCCTCTGTCCCTTGGATGGGTGAGAACTGGCTCCAGGCACCACAGATGGCTCCACTGGGGCTCTGTGGGGCCGAGGGGACCTTGCTGCTTACCTCGTCAGCTGAGGGTTGCTGATGTGATTTGTGTAGCTTACATAGGAATTTTCATTAAAAGAATTAGTGGTGAATATTTGACAATTGGGAGATTTCACATTATAGTCTGAAATTTGGACTTCTCTCAGAAAATTTGAAGATCAGACAACACTGGGCCTGTATCCCTGCGCAGCGGTGATGTCTGCCTTTTAAGATGGGTGTGAGACCCACGTTCCTGATGCTTCCCAATCCTCACTCCTTTGTAGCTCACTTCTCTTCTGTGTCCACTATTCTTGATCAGCCCTCTCCCCGCCCCCTTTGAGACAGAATCTCATTTTGTTGACCTCAGGAGACTGCCGTGGCGTCATAGCTCACAGTAACCCCAAACTCCTGGGCCCAAGTCATCCTCTTGCCTCAGTCTCCCCAGTAGCTGGGACTACAGGCACCCACCACAATGCCTGGCTATTTTTAGAGATGGGGTCTTGCTCTTGCTCAGGCTGGTCTGGAACTCCTGAGCTCAGGCAATCCACCCATCTCGGCCGCCCAGAGTGCTAGGATTATAGGTATGAGCCACCAGGCCCAGCCACCTGCCCCTCTTTAGTACACGCTGAGACCTGTTGGGCCACATGTCTGTGGACTTAGGTTGGATGTGAACTCCAGAGAGGAGAAAACAGACCTCAGCTCACTACATGTATGGTACCTCGGGGAGAACCAGGGGTCTCTGGGCCTGTGCCCTTTGTTGCTCTGGAGTCCCACTACCACCCCCACCTCTCCCTTCTGCCCCAGGGGACAGCTCACCAGGGAGTTAGGAGGCACAGGCGGCTTGGTGACATATCTGTAGCTCAGATAGCAGAGTACGGCCACGAGGAAGCCCATGAGGAACAGGATGGTGCCTGAGAAAGAGTAGGTCCATGTCCGATCTGAGTGAGCAAAGGGGCCAGAGAGGAGGTGTGAGGCTGTGATCGGGCCAAGTTCCAAGTGTGGCTGCTGCAAACCCTCACAGGCCTGGCCTAGAAGGCCTCCCTACCCTCCGTATTCACAGGGCAGGGGTAAGATCACGAACTCAAGTCCACACACCGCACTTCTAAAGAGTCAGAATTTACAAATTATGTTTTCATACTGTCAAGTGAAATAGGTTCTCAGGAGGCTGAGGCAAGAGGATCACTTGAGCTCAAGAGTTTGAAGTTTCTGTGAGCTAAGATGCATTGGCACTCTACCAAAGGTGACAAAGTAAGACTCTCTCTCTCAAAAAAAAAAAAAAGGGTAGTCTGGTCTGTACTTTGTCAAAAAACAGGATGGGGCTCGGCGCCCATAATTTAGTGAGTAGGGCACCAGCCACATGCACTGAAGCTGGAGGGTTTGAGCCTGGCCTGGGCTTCCTAAACAACAATGACAACTGTAACCAAAAAATAGCTGGGCGTTGTGGTGGGCACCTATATTTGCAGCTACTTGGGAGGCTGAGGCAAGATAATCAATAGCTTAAGCTCAAGAGTTGGAGGTTGCTGTGAGCTGTGATGTCACAGCACTCTACCAAGGGTGACATAGTGAGACTCTGTCTCAAACAAAAGGCAGGGTAGGACAGTATGGGTAGAAACAGGTGAGATTTGTCTAGTTCGGCCCAGGGAGAGAGATGGTCACAAACCCAGCTTAGCGCCCATAAAGTAGGATCCTTTTTTCCAGTTCTCCTCTGGCCAAGTTCTAGTCTGCTCTCTCCCCTGGCCCCTGGCCCCAGGAAGGGCATGCCTCAGGCAAATGACTGGCACTGGCTGTTCCATGAGGCAAATCTTCCCTACAAATTAGTGCACTAGGATTCAGGTGGAGAAACCAGTCTCTTATGGGCTCCTGGGGAAACTGATGAGTCAAGTTTTGAATGAAGCTTAGGACCAGAGCCGGTCACCCCTAGGGACCAGCCTCTGGCAGCTGCCCAGCCTCTGTTTATCAACACGGCCTGGCATCAGCATTCCCACTTGTCAGAGAAGGGATCAGGCCCCCAGAGGCTGAGTGCCTCCCCAGGGCACACGGCGAGCTAATGATGTCTGGCTAATGGTGCCTTCTCACTCCTCATGTGCTACTTCTCTTTCCACTGTACCACACACCGTGCCCAGCTCTCAAATTAAACTCTGTTCTAAATGTTGGCATGGCTGGAACCGAGATCACCTACTGACATCATTAGTCTGAGCCTGATGACTAATCTTCTAATCCACAGCTATCACTTTCATTCTCTAAACTTGTAGCTCTGGGGATGGTGACATTTCTATCTGTCTATGAAAATAAACACTAATGAAAACATTATGATGTTTATGATCAGAGTCGAGTTTCAGTATGCCAGGGAAAGGGACCATCTCCCTGAGCAGATGACTCAAAACTATTTCTATAGCAGTGCAGTGGTGAGAACATGGTTTCCAGAATTAGGCTGCCTTCCATCCTTTACCATAATGATGGGTATGGAAGTGTATGAGAGTGTAGGAGAGTGTATGACAGCGTATAACCGCCTAAAAGCACATATGCTGTTACACCTGTGTGACCTTAGGCAAGTTACTTAACCACTCTGAACCTCAGGTTACTCATCTGTAAAATGAGGATGAGAATAGCACCTGCCTCATAGACGGCTTATAAGGATGGCACTAAGTAATACCTGGTCCCTGGTTAGCACTGTGGAAAGGCTAATTTTATTTATTTATTTATTTTTTGAGACAGAGTCTCAAGCTGTTGCCCTGGGTAGAGTGCCACAGCATCACAGCTCACAGCAACCGCCACCTCTTGAGCTCAAGTGATCCTCTTGCCTTAGTTTTTTTTTTTTTTTTTTTTTTGGTAGAGACAGGGGTCTCACTTTTGCTCAGGCTGGTCTCAAAATCATGAGCTCCAGCAATCCACCTGCCTTGGCCTCCCAGAGTGCAAGGTTTATAAGCATGAGCCACCACTCTAGGCTGCAGAAAGACTAATTATCTTTAAAAATGATTTTACTATTTTGAGGCAGAGTCTCACTCTGTTACTTGGGCTGGAATCTAATAACATCATGATAGCTCACTGCAACCTTGAACTCCTGGGCTCAAGTGATCCTCTTCCCTCGGCCTTACAAGTAGCTGGGACTTACCAGGATGCACCACCATGCCTGGCTAATTTTAAAATTTACTGTAGAGATGGGAATCTGGTTATGCTGCCCAGGCTGGTCTCAAACTCCTAGCCTCAAGCGATCCTTCTGCTTTGGCCTCCCCAAATGCCAGGATTAGAGGATTGAGCCACTACACTCAGCTGGTAGTTATAATTATCACCATTATTATCATTTGGCAGTGGGAGATACGGAGGGATCCTTTTTATCTTTACTTTCCACCCTGCAGATCCTCCTCCCCCCAGTATGTCTCACTTGGGTGAATATTAAGGTGAGTTTGCTTTGCCAGGGTACACACAAAGCTTGTCAGAGAGCAAATCCAGACATAGGCTGGAGGGTGAGAATTAAACATTTGCTATGATAACCCATCAGCTAACTCTGTTATGGATAAACAAAGACATTAATAATACACTAACAACCCTCCTGTGGTGTACTGGAGCACTGCCAAGCCTCACCTTGGTTACAGAGAGGAAAGAGAGCAATTAAGACTAGAACTCAGGAGTCCCAGCTCCCCCCACGGGGTTCAGCTGAACTTACCTGGTAGCGTCTTCACTTGGCACACATAGGCGGCACTCTCTTTGGACCAGGTTTGAATAAAAATCGTAATGGTCGCCAGGAACTCTGTGTCAGGGGTCAGGCCGAAGAACTCAAATTCTCTCTGCTTCCCTTCAAGGTGCTGAATTTGACAGAGAACCCAGAGCGATTCCTCTTACATGCCAATCTCCGCACGGAGCCCAAGCAAGCTGGCTCAGTCCTCCTCCTGGGTAACTGTGCTTAGTAAAATGGTACCATCAGCTGCTCTGGGAAGAGCCCGGCAGGTCAGCCTGTCCCTCCATTCCCATCCCCCTCCCTTTGCTTTATACCCCAATGCAACCCATCACCATGTTTGGTGGTTCTTCCACTTGGAACACTGGTGCACAGTAAGGAGTCTGTGCACACTAGTTGCCACTACATGGCCTCCACTACGCCTCCTTCTTCCACGTCTCGCTTCCTTTTGCTTCCTTCCTTTCCTTTTCTTTTTTTTTGACACAGTCTCACTGTATTTCCCAGGCCAGAGGGCCATGGCATCAGCTTAGCTCACAGCAACCTCAAGTTCCTAGGTTCAAGCAAACCTCCTGCCTCAGCCTCCCAAGTAGTTGGGACCCCACGCTACCTGCCACAATGCTTGGCAATTTTTTTCTATTTTTAGTAGAGATCGGGTCTCTCTCTTGCTCAGGCTGGTTTTGAACTCCTGAGCTCAAGCAATCAACCCACCTCAGCCTCCCAGAGTGCTAGGATTATAGGCATGAGCCACTGCGCCCAGCCCCCTTCCTTCTTTTTCTTTATTAAATATCAGAAACTCTTTGAGTATCTATCCCTTGCTTGTCTTCCTCATTGCTTCTGCCTTAACTAGGCCTTGGTGCTTCAACCTGGACTTGGCAGTCGCCTCCTTACCTGTCACCTGTCTTTGCCTCTATCTGCCAACTCAGCCTGGTGCTGCAGGGATCTTTCTAAAAGATAAGCCAAGAACAATGCTGCCCTATTCAAAATCCTTTGATGGCCTTATCCATATTTACAGGCTAAAGCCCTGGCCCTTTCCTCCCTGTCCACACTTCATCTCTCCCTGCTGCCTACCTGGCTCCCCAGGCTCTGGGAAACATCTGTCTTACTTAAGTTGTGTCCTTGCCTCTGCCGATCTTGCTGCAGGAACTTTTTAGTTCTCATGCTTCTGTGTGTCTCTAACCTCGTTGACCCTGAGCTCCTCTGCCTTGGCTGCCCCCTGCCACCATTCTGGTTCTCTTCCTGCCTCCCTGACTGCTCATTCACTAGTTTTAGCCCCTCACCTGTTGTTCTGAAAGATTCACTCTTGTCCTTTTCTTGTCTTCTTTCTCACACACCCTCTAGTTGGTTAGCAATTTTATTGGAACCCAGGGCTCCTGTGGGAGCCAATGTGTGGATGACTTCCTAAGGTAGCGTAGGAAGAATGATAGAGTTTCAAAAGGGGGATGCCGGCTCCTTGCTGGATTGCACTGTGTGGGCATCTCTAACTTGACATATCAAAACACACTGACCTTGTCTCTCTGGGTTCCATTCCATCCCAAAGCTCAAACCCACTCCCACTTCTGATTCTCTAATTCTGTTAATAGCATCCTTCTTTTTCTAGCCTCCAACATCCAAACCTTAAAGCCATTTTGACAGATCCCCTCTCATACTCTCTACATCTAATTGCCCTTAAATGGTCCATAAATCTTCCTTTAAAAAGGCCAGGACCTGTGTTCTTAGGAGTTTAAAAGCCAAGAATTTTTTTCTTTCTTTTTCTTTTTTTAGTAGAGATGGGGTCTCATGCTTGCTCAGGCTGGTCTTGAATTCCTGAGTTCAAGCAATCCTCCTGCCTTGGCCTCCCAGAGTGCCAGGATTACAGGCATGAGCCACATCACTCAGCCCTAAGAATTTTTTTCTTTGACTCTTTGGATTTTAGCTCTGGCTTCTCTTTTCCAGGCTTGTGAGGCCAAGGATTGGGGTAATTTGTTGTTTTGCGGGGAAGAGGTGGAGAATGAAATTGGGTGAAGAAATACATGAATGATTAACTATAAACTTAATTTAACTTATTGTTTTGTGAAAATCCTACGATTAAAATTGTGCACATTAAACATCATGGTATACAGTTCCAGGAGGGTTGCCAAGACCCCAAGCTTCCTCTTTCCCCCCATTTCACTGCCTCTGTCCTGGTTTGAGCCCTTGTTATTTTTAGCCTATATCTTTGCAAGGGTCTGACGTCCCATTCTGATCTCGCTTTCATTTCCACATTTGATTTTTTTTCATTCTAATTCTAGTAATTACTCTCCTCAAAATAACTATAATGAATTCTGACCAAAATAAAAATCAATCTGGGAGGCCGAGGCGGGTGGATTACCTGAGCTTACAGGTTCAAGACCAGTCTAAGCCAGAGGGAGACCTTGTCTCTAAAAATAGCCGGGTGCTGTGGCAGGTGCCAGTACTCCTAGCTACTTGGGAGGCTGAGGCAAGAGAATCACTTGAGCCAAAGAGTTTGAGGTTGCTGTGCACTATGATGCCATGGCACTCTACCGAGGGCGATAAAGTAGCACTCTGTCTCCAATAAATAAATAAATAAATATAAAAATCAACTACCTAAATGCATTGAAGAGTAAATAAAAGTAGGCACATAGTGGAGAGAGGAAGAAGGGAATGGCAATGGGGGAATTTTCCATTTTTTAATGTCTTTTAGCCTGATAGAAGACCCCTACCTATACCTTGTGGGGTGGGTGGCTAAAACCTAGATAGAAACCCTATATTCTCACAGGCTTGAATAGCCAGAAAGTAGATTTGGAATAATCACAGCAACTGGAAAATGAGAGAAGGAACCACAGGAGAGATAATAAAGAGGGAAGCCCAAATCCTATGTATAAACTCTGCCCAAATTTCTGACCAGCCTCAAAAGCATGCATGAATGGGGTGAACTCTAAGAAGCCCAGGTAAAGTGAAAAAGGAAAAAAAACTAAACTGAAATTTCAGAGTTTACAGTTCAGCCTAATTATCTGCCTGCTAAAACAAAACAAAACAAAAATAACAATCTTTGCAGGAATATAACAGAATCCAGAGTCACTTCAACAAGTCATTCATAATGTCTGGGATACATTTCAAAATTGTTAGACATACAAAAAAAGAGAAAATGTTGGGCAGCGCCTGTGGCTCAAGGGAGTAGGGCGCTGGCCCCATATGCTGTAGGTGGTGGGTTCAAACCCAGCGCCAGCCAAAAACTGCAAAAAA
The DNA here is from genome assembly GCA_963575145.1 of Galago senegalensis. Lineage (NCBI taxonomy): Eukaryota > Metazoa > Chordata > Mammalia > Primates > Galagidae > Galago > Galago senegalensis. Next base: position 309 of record CAUYTI010149909.1, on the reverse strand, counting down.
AAAAAAAAAAAAAAAAAGAGAAAATGTGACCTATATTCAGGAGAAAAGACAATCAGTTGTGACGGACCTCAAAATGTTGGAATTAGCAGATAATGATTTTAAAGCAGCTATATAACTCTGCTCAAGGACATAGTTATAAAGGAAACATGCTCATACTGAATGAATGAATAAAAAAATCTCAGTAGAATATAAAAATAATAAATACCAGAAACTTCAGAACTGACACAGTGGGGCATGGGGGAAGAGGAGACCAAAAAGAGAAGGAGGGAGGGGGTATGGGCAAGGAAAAATTAAAAAGAAAGAAAGAAA
>CAUYTI010149903.1:0-16108 GCA_963575145.1 Galago senegalensis | reverse complement strand
CAGCTAAGGCGCCAGCCACGTACACCTAAAGTGGCGAGTTCGAATCCCCAGCCCAGGCCCGCCAAACAACAATGACGGCTGCAACCAAAAAATGGCCAGGCGTTGTGGCGGGCGCCTGTAGTCCCAGCTACTTGGGAGGCTAAGGCAGGAGACTCGCTTGAGCCCAGGAGTTGGAGGTTGCTGTGAGCGTGATGCCCTGGCACTCTACCCAGGGGGACAGCTTGGGACTCTGTCTCCAAAAAAAAAAAAAAAAAAACATTAGCCCACATCACAAAATCCCAAAACTACTGATGCTGGCAAGGATGCAGAGAGAAGGGGACGCTTCTACATGCTGGTGGGAATGCAAGCTAATACGACCATTTTGGAAAGAACTTTGGAGAATACTCAAGGAACTAAAAGTAGACCTACTGTTCCTGCAATTCCTCTATTAGGTATATACTCAGATGATCAAAAAGTATTTTACAACAAAGACATTTGCACCAGAATGTTTATTGCAGCCCAATTCATGATAGCCAAGACATGGAAACAGCCCAAATTCCCAGTGACCCATGAACAGATTAACTAATTATGACATATGGGGCAGCGTCTGTGTCTCAGAAGGGTAGGGCCCTGGCCCCATATGCTGGGGGTGGTGGGTTCAAACTCAGCCCGGGCCAAAAAAACCACAAAAAATTGTGGTATATGTACACTATGGAATACTATGTGGCCACAAAAAAGAAGACTTCACATCTTTTATGTTTACCTGGATGGAGATATGAGGAGGAACCCCTGGACAACTGAATATGTTCCAGCATATTCAGTTGGAACATATTCTTCTTAGTAAAGTATCTCAAGAATGGGAAAAAAAAGTATCCAATATACACAATACTACTATGAAATCAATATATAACCACCTACACACTCACATGAATGGCAAAACATGACTATAGTCCAGAAAGTAGAAGGGAAGAGGAGAGAGAGGGGAGGGGAGGGAGGATATGACAGGAGGGAGGGTATTTGGGGGCACCTCACCTAATGTGCATGATGCAATGGTATATTTCAAAACTATTAAGAAATGAGTATAATTGTGATGGATGTGTTACTTAGTTCAATGGAAGCATTTCACATTGTATATTGAAGCAGTACCCTGAACTCCATAAATGCATCAATGTACAAAGTTATGATTTAATAAAAAACAATTTAATAAATAAATAAATAAAAACCTTCTGCACAGCCAAGAACACAGTTCAGTTAGTAAAGCAAGCAGGCAGCCCTCAGAATGGGAGAAGATATTTGCAGGTTATGTCTCCGACAAAGGTTTAATAACCAGAATCCACAGAGAACTCAAATGTATTAGCAAGAAAAGAACAAGTGACCCCATCTCAGGGTGGGCAAGGGACTTGAAGAGAGACTTCTCTGAAGAAGACAGGCACATGGCCTACAGACACATGAAAAATGCTCATTATCCTTAATTATCAGAGAAATGCAAATGAAAACTACTTTGAGGGCAGTGCCTATGGCGCAAAAGGGTAGGGTGCTGGCCCCATATGCTGGAGGTGGAGGGTTCAAACCCACCCCCGGCCCCCCAAAAAACTACTTTGAGATATCATTTAACTCCAGTAAGATTAGCCCACATCACAAAATCCCCAAACCAGAGATGTTGTCATGGATGTGGAGAAAAGGGAACACTTCTACATTGCTGGTGGAATGCAAACTAACACGTTCCTTTTGGAAAGATGTTTAGAGAACACTTAGAGATCTAAAAATAGACCTGCCATTCGATCCTACAATTCCTCTACTAGGTATATATCCAGAAGACCAAAATCACATTATAACAAAGATATATGTACCAGAATATTTACTGCAGCCCAGTTCATAATTGCTGAGTCATGGAAGATGCCCAAATGCCCATAGACCCATGAATGGATCAATAAATTGTGGTATATGTACACCACGAAATATTATGCAGCCTTAAAGAAAGATGGAGACATTACCTCTTACATGCTTACATGGATGGAGCTAGAAATATTCTTCTTAGCAAAGTATCTCAAGAATGGAAGAAAAAGTATCCAATGTACTCAATCTTACTATGAAACCAATTTATAGCTTTCATATGAAAACTATAACTGAATTATAGCCCAAGAAGAAGGGGAAAGGGGAGAGGGAGGGGAGGGGATGGAGAAGGATGGGTAGAGGGAGAGTAATTGGTGGGACCACACCTACAGAGCATCTTACAAGGGTACATGTGAAATTTAGTAGGTGTAGAATATAAAAGTCTTAACACAATAACTAAGAAAATGCTGTGAAGACTGTGTTAACCAGTTTGATGAAAACATTTCAAATTGTATATAAAACCAGCACATTGTACCCCATGGCTGTATTAATGTACACAGCTATGATTTAATTTAAAAAAAAAGAAAAAACAAAAACAGATAAAATAGAAGAAAGAAATATACAGATGTAACAATTGCATGTGGGTGGTAGGTTTGTAGGTGATTTTAAGTTTCTAAAAATATTTTATAAATATTCACATTGCATACTTTATTTTTTATTTTATTTTACTTTATATTTTTTTAAGACAGAGCCTCAAGCTGTTCTCCTTGGTAGAGTACCGTGGCATCATAGCTCACAGCAACCTCCAACTCCTGGACTCAAGTGAGTCTCCTGCCTCAGCCTCCCAAGTAGCTGCCCTCCACAATGCCTAGATATTTTTTGGTTGCAGCCGTCATTGTTGTTTGGCAGGCCCAGGCTGGATTTGAACCTGCCACCTTAGGTGTATGTGGCTGGCGCCCCAGCCACTTGAGCCACAGGCGCCGAGCCCACCTTGCATATTTTAAACATGTATTATTTTGGGTGGCCCTGTGGCTCAAAGGAGTAGGGCGCTGGCCCCATATACTGGAGATGGTAGGTTCAAACCTGTCCCTAGCCAAAAAAAACTGCAACCAACCAAACAAACAAACAAACATGTATTATTTTAAAATCCACTTCAAGTAAAAAAAAAAATTGTCATAAAAAAAAACATAAAAACACACACAAAATCAGCTGGGCATTGTGTCAGGTGCCTATAGTTCCAGCTATTTGGGAGGCTTAGGCAGGAGGATCTCCTGACTCTAAGAATTTGAGGTTGTAAGCTAGGCTGATGCTATAGTACTCTAGCCTGGGCAACAGAATGAGATTCTGTCTCAAAAAAAGAAAAAAAACCCACAAAATGGTTGGTTAGCATCCTATAAAGTTAAACATATATTCTTCCCTCTTTTATTTTATTTATTTATTTATTATTATTATTGGCAACAAAATCTCATTCTGTTGCCCAGGCTAGAATGTCAGGTATCAGGCTACCTCACAGTAATATCAAACTCCTAGGTTCAGGAGTTCCTCCTGCTTCAGCCTCCTGAGTAGCTGAGCCTACAGGTGCTCATCATGAGGCCCGGCTAATTTTTTCCCCTTTTTTTGTTTTGCAGTTTTTGGCCAGGGCTGGTATATGGGGCCAGAGCCCTACTCCTCTGAGCCATAGGTGCCGTACCTTTTTTTTGAGATGAGGGTTGTTCTATGTTGCCACTGCTCCTAGGCTCAAGCAGTCCTCCCTCAGCCTCCAGAGTAGCTGGGACTAAAGGTGTGTACTTTTTCTTCCTTCTATTATATGACACACAAAGCCCTGCTTTCCCACCATTAGCTCATATACACTCCATCAGAGTACAGTCACCCCTCGGTATTCCTGGAGGAATTGGTTCTAGTACCTACTCCCTTGTCCCCTGTGGATACCAAAATTTGCAGGTATTCAAGTCCCTTATAATAAATGCCATAGTATTGCCTGGCGCAGTGGCTCATGCCTGTAATCCCAGCACTGTGGGAGGATGAGGAGGGAGAATTGCTTGAGCTCAGGAGTTCGAGACTTACCTAAGTGAGAGTGAGACCCCACATGAAAAAAATGGAAAAACCCAGCCAAGCACTGTGGCGAGTGCCTGTAATCCCAACAGCTTTTGGTCGCTGAGGCAGTAGGATGCTCACAGTCAGAGTTTGAGGTTGCAGTGAGCCATAGCTAGTTCAATGGAGGGTACAAGAGACCATATATATAGTTAGTGGAAAAAAGAATGCTAGAATAGGATTGCAATCTTGGATACAAAATTGGTTAACATCTTATAAGATAATACTGTAATCTATGACATTATCTTTTCTACTAGATAAAAATTATTTGCAACTTATCAATTTCCTACAAGTTTTTTTTTTTTTTTTTAGCTGGGGCTGAGTTTGAACCCACCACCTCTGGTATATGGGGCCAGTGCCCTACTCCTTTGAGCCCCAGGCACTGCCCAGTTTTTCTTTTTTTTTTTTAAGACAGAGTTTCACTCTGTCACCATGACTAGAGTGCTGCGGCATCATAGCTCACAGCAACCTCAAACTCTTGGGATCAAACAATCCTCTTGTCTCAGTCTCCCAAGTAGCTAAGACTATAATGTCATAATGTCACCAGCCATAATGTCTGCTGCTATTTTTAGAGACCTTGCTCAGGCTGGTCTCCAACTCTTGAGCTCAAGTTAGCTACCTGCTTCAGCCTCCCAAAGTGCTAGGATTACAGACTTAAGCCACCATTCCTGGCCCAATTTCCTATAAGTTAACATGAAATTTACAGAGCCCAACTTAGTACTAAATAGTCAAACAGAAAGTTAGCTATCTTTAAAGTATCTGATGAATCTTAGATCAATAGAATGATTTTGACCTACCACACTGTTGGGATTTTTTTTTTTTTGCCTTATTTCCAAATTGTGATTAATTTTTCTCAAGAGATACTAAAATGCTCCACACATACTGTGTTCTCTCCTGTCTCCCTTATCATAGAGCTTCTCTGTCCCTGGGCCCCCAGTGTTTCTTCCCCTCTTTGAACCTGTCTATCAAACCTACTCTTGACCTGGTTGATTCCACTTCCCTTGAGGCCTGAGGTCAGATGTCACATCACTGACCCGTACCCCCAGTCTGTACCAGCACTTCCTGGGCTCCAGCCACACTCCTGGCTTCCTGTCAGCCCAGCATCCTTGCCAGACCTTGCCAGCATCAGTTTGTATGTTGACCTCCTCTGGGAGCCTGAGGGTTTCCATGGGGCAGGACTGTTTTTTCCTTTCTGTATCCCCAGGGTCTAACTCAGTGCCTGGCACCCTGTAAGCCTTAATCAATGTTTGTTAAATAAATTGAATGAGGTGCTGGCTAGATGCCTCCTCAAGTTCTTGTCCAGACTTCTCCCAGTCTGCCTTTATGGATTGGTTGCCATGGTTACCCACCCATTCCTCTCTGTCTCCCTTCCTCTCTTTTTCTGACTTCTTCCCACCCCCTGCATTGAAATCCCAGCTGGGGGCCACAGAGAAACAGAAACAAAGGCAACTCTCAGAGGGTGCATTCAGACAGAATGGGAGGCCCTACCTGGCCAAGAATTCCCATTTGCTTGTGCCTTGGACCAGTTGTTTCAGGTGGGGAAGCAGGTCTCCCACACCTTCTGCCCTGGGTTCTCCTAGGGTTCACACTTTACTGGGCTGGCCCTGGTGAGACCTCACAGGGATTTAGAAACACAAAGAGCTTGATTGTATGGTAATTTCCTCTTTACATACCAGCCAGGCCTACTGAATTCTTTGTGCATTTTGTGCCTTTTCTTTTTTGAGACAGAGACTCACTATGTTGCCCTCAGTAGAGTTCCGTGGCTTCACAGCTCACAGCAACCTCAAACTCTTGGGCTTAAGCAATTCTTTTGCCTCGGCCTCCCAAGAAGCTGGGACTACAGGCGCCTGCCACAAGGCCCAGCTATTTTTTTGTTGCAGTTGTCATTGTTGTTTAACTGGCCCAACCTGGGTTCAAACCTGCCAACCACATCCTCAGTGTATGTGGCTGGCACTGTAACCACAATGCTACAGGCTCCAAGCCTTTTGTGTCTTTTCTTTTTGGCTTTCCTAATTAGGCCTCAGACACCTCTAAGTGTCCTAGAAGGGGGATGTCCCTTCTGGGAGGAGCCGCCCACCTTTCACCTGTGGGTCCCTTCAGTGTCCCCCATTGCCCTTATATAACCCAGGCCCAGGCTGGGACAGAGTATCGCGCCTGCATCCCTTAACACGACTAGGAAAATGAACAGTGTGATAAAAAGACAAAGTAATCAAGAAGTAATAAGAAACCTTTGGTTGGCAAGACTGGGCTTCCTGTCCAGGGTTTTCTGACCCAGAGTGACTATAAAATTTATACTTTAAACCTGGACACTCTGGCAGGTGAAAAGGTAGGTTATTAATGATCATGGCAGGACAACAGCATAGCCCACAACTGTCCTGTGCACCTTGGGATGTACAGCCAAGCCCCCTGCATGGGCACAGAACTCCAGGGAGACATCCAGCACCCAGGGAGTTCGTTCCTTCTCTGCATTCATTTCACAAATATTTGCTCTAACTTCTGCTGGGAATTCAAGAGAGCCAGAGGTCTCCAGCCTAGGGAAGCTTAGCAGGGGCGTCCAACCTGCAGACTGCATGTTGGTTTTGCGAGGACCTTTTTGATTATCTCTAATGTCAACAATGTCAACATGTCCATAGACTTTTTTTTTTTTTTTTTGCTAATCAGCTTTCATTAGTGTTTGTGTATTTAATGTGTAGCTCAAGACAACTCATATTCTTTCACGGTACAAAAGAGGAAAAAAAAAGGTTGAACACCCCTAGATGGACAGGACAATTCACCACAAAATAGGATAAAAAGGGCTAGGCAAGGTGGCTCACACCTGTAATCCTACCCATCTGGGAGGCTGAAGCAGGTGGATTACCTGAGCTCACAAGTTCGAGACCTGCCTGAGCTAGAGCAAGACCCCCACCTTTAAAAAAATAGCCGGGCATTGTGGTGTGTACCTGTAGTACCAGCTATTGGAGAGGCTGAGGCAAAAGAATTGCTTAGGCTGGGTGGCACCTGTGGCTCAGTGAGTAGGGGGCCAGCCCCATATACCGAGGGTGGTGGGTTCAAACCCGGTCCTGGCCAAACTACAACAAAAAAATAGCCAGGCATGGTGGCGGGCACCTGTACTCCCAGCTACTCAGGAGGCTGAGGCAAGAGAATCATCTATGCCCAGAAGTTGGAGGTTGCTGTGAGCTATGACGCTACAGCACTCTACCAAGGGTGACAGAGTTGAGACAAAAAAAGAATTGCTTGAGCCCTAGAGTTTGAGGTTACTGTGAGTTAGGATTTTACAGCACTCTACCGAGGGCAACAAAGTCAGACTCTGTCTCAAAAAAAAAAAAAAAAAGGATAAAACACAAGAAAGAGGAAGCAGGGATCCACATAAAGAAGGCATTTCCCCTTGCCCTACAGGGGCGTTCATCTGGGTTAGCCTCCGAGGTGAAGCCTGAGTTGGGCTCTGAAGGAGTAGAAATAAACTGGTAAAAAAGAAGTTTGAAGTGAATAGCAAAGAGTTTTGATCACGAAAAAACCTCCTGCGTAGAGGCCCAGTGGAGGAGGTGCGTTTGTTTTGGTGCAACCAGAAAGCTGCCTTTTCCTGGCCATCCTCTCAGTCCCCTCTTGGGCCCCCCAATTCTGAATGAGGAGCCCCATACTTTGGTCAGGGGGGCACTTCCTCACTGTCTTTTACCAAAGTTTGCTGAATAAATAAAAGCCAAGAAGTGCCCTCCCCTTTTCCTCTGTGATGTAAATGCAAGGCTTAGAACTTCGGTTTATTATTATTACAGTTTTCTTCTTCTATAATACTTATATTTTATCTTTTGGAGAACTGAGCTCCTAGGGCCACACAGCACGCCAGGTCTTGTGCCCGGGTGATGCGTAGGTCACTTCATTTAATCTTAACAACGATCCTGTGAGGTAAGTATTCTCCTCCCTGATTCACAGAGGCTCGGTGAGGTCAGAAACCTGTCCAGCTCTCACAGCTGACTAGTGACGAGATGAGATTTGCTAGGATGATCCGATACTCGGAATTCTCTAAATTCCACCCTTTTAACCACAATACGACGACGTGCAGCCAGAGAAGGCCTGACTTTATGTAATTCATAACTCGGCCCTGGAGAGCTGACTCAGCCGGGGCAGCAGCTCCCGGGGTCCTGAGTTTCAGAGGGAGCAGCGGGGCGGGGAGGTGGGCAGCGGAGAGGCCTTGGAGTTTCGGTAACCCCAGCAGGCGGTTTGAAAGATTGCAAGTTAAGACTCAGGCGGGATCCTTCCGCCCTCCTCTCCAGGGTGGAGCTCTTCTTCCCAGTAAAGCTGATCCAGCCCTGTGATGTCACACCACTGGGCAGGGCTTCCAGGGATTGGTGACACCCAACTGACGTCCTGGAGGCAGGGGAGGGGCTATGGCCCAACCCCACCCCTCCGCTTTCAGAGCAGTTCAGGGGCTTTGACTGCTTTTCAGCGATGATTTTATTATTATTATTATTATTATTATTATTATTATTATTATTTGCAGTTTTGGTCTGGGCTGGGTTTGAACCCACCACCTCCAGCATAAGGGGCCGGCACCCTACTCCTTGAGCCACCGGCGCCACCCCCAGCAATGATTTTAATTGCAGATCTTTTCCGGATCCTGTGCGGTGGGAAAGCTTGGTGGGAGTTTTGTTCCTGGCTCTGGAGACCCTAGACCACCAATGCTTTGTGTATTACTAGACAAGTCACTTGTCCTCTCTGGGCCATTGCTAGGGCACAGCCTGCTAACTGAATAAAATGAAGAAGTTGGAGGACCCTTGCATCAGTCCCAGAGGAGGGGATCTTGGAACCTGCGTCAGCCTGGTTGTGCCTCCCATCTTCCACTCCGCCTCTCGTCCCTGGTGGCCATGGAGCAAGGACGTGACTCACCAGGCTCTAGGCACCCAGTTTCAGCCTCGCCCCGCCCCCGCCCCAGGTCTTCCATTTGCTGTTTACTCCCAGAGCAGGTGCACCTAGGTCACCTCGCCGCGGGAGGGAGAGATATAAGGCTCCAGGCTTGTCAACTCTGGCCCTGGCAATGCTGGGGCACTCTTGACCCCCGCCCCACCCCCACAGGTGGGCCAAGGCCAGGTCAGGGTCTTGAAGTTCACTAACAAGGTGAGGGATTAGAGGGGCATAAAAAAGCCTCCAGGTGGGACCCGGGCTGCTGAGTTGCTGAGTCCTCACCTATCTGCCTCTAATCTCTTCGCCTGGTTTCAGTCATCACTCACCCGCTGCTCCTCGAGCAGCCGAGGCCCCACCCTCAGCCTGAGGCTGCTGGCTGGCCTGGAGAGCTCAGCCAGCCCCAGGAGGGAGGGGGCACCCTGGAGGTAGTGGGGACTACTGGAGCTGCTTCTTACACTGCGGAGGTGTGGGGGCAGGACCCACAGCCCTGTACCAAGAGAAGACAGGTTGTGGAAGGGTGTGGTGGGGGAGTTTAAGCCTGGGGGGGGGGGCTCTTGGGAATACTGACAGGTACGGTGAAGCACACTTCATTGTAAAACTGAAAAGTTGGTTTGAGTCCTGGTGTGGCTACCACTTCCCTTTATGACCTTGGGCATATCAGTTGCCCTCATGGTGACTCAGTATCTCCATCTGGACAAGACAGGGGCTCAGATGGCTATCAAGGTTCCTTCTAACCATGGTACTATGTGGTTCCCTGGGTGGGCTTCAACATTCAGTGTCCTCCCACCTTCCCATATCCCTCACTTGCTCCTGCATCTCCCTCCAGGGAGGAAAAGAGACTGTTGGTTCATATAAATGTGGTAAGGGCTAGCAATTCCTGTGAGAGACAGCCCCAGACAACCTAGGAGCTCTCTCCCGAGGCCCAGGCTCCAGACCACGGGGCAGACAACAAAGCCAGGCAGGTGGAAAATTCCCTCTGGCAGTGTGCCCAAGTACCCTGCATGGCAACTGTGCCAGCCCAGGAGAACAAGTGCTCGGAGTCCAGGGTACTGACGGACAGCCTGGCAGCCAGAGAGAGCTGGCCAGGGGTCTGCCAAGGTCTCCCCAGCTTAACTGCCCCCCACTGCCCAAACACAGAAATTCTGTTCTGCTTAGGTGGATAGACAGAGGGGAAGAGGAGGATGGGGAAATCCACAGTTGTTTGTCTGCTGAAGTCACAGAAGTTACAGCCCTGAGCCAAGATGACTGTGCCAGATCCTCCTATTATTCTGAAGTGAGTGGTCTCTGAACATGAATGTAAGACTGTGGGGCACAGCTATTTTGGCAAACACAGAGAAAGGGAGCCTTGCCAATTGTCCCTGTGTCTCCTGGGATCTTGCTGGCTGCCAGTTTCTGCCTGTGACCATGGACAGTGTATATCCCTACCAAGGCCATGCTTTGCCTGTCTGTAACACAGGGATAGCTGTTTGGGCTGTGCCTCCCGGTAGGGCATAAAGCCACACCCATGCAAGTCCTAGGAAAAGTGAAAAGCTCTCTGATTGGAGGCTGGGAAGCAGAACACTTCCCATAGTCCCTGTGTCCAGGGATTCCTGTGTCTAAAAGCCAGGGCAAGGACCCCTCCACCTGTTTCTTTCTTCTTCCTGCTTCTCTCCTGCACTCTACCCAGACCCTCAGAAGATGGCTGAGTTACCATAGCAACATTTCCTTACCTATCTCCCCAAAGGCCTTTTCTAGAATCTGGAATTGGTTTCTAGAATGTTTACCTCTAAATACTTTCATATTGTCAGTCAGTTCAGATGGGTCTTCTAGAACTGAGGAAAGCCTTTTGTGACTTTACCAGGTCACAGCCAGCTGACCTCTTGAGTCACCCTGACAGGGTACCATCCATTGTGCACTGGAGGGCTAAGGTGTCTGGGTGTGGTGAGGTCAAGGTGAACCACACACTGCTGGGAAAGCTACCCAAAGGGCACGTCCCACTGACCTGCAGTCAGCAACCTGCGAGCGTTGTTGCCTATACAGGGAACACTGTCTGTCTAGGTTGGCAGGAGAAGGCCCTAAAGATAAGGCAGGGCATGAACCCGACTCCATGACAGCCAATTAGGTCCGCTCCAAGAACTCAACCGCTGTGACTCACCGACAGCCAATCAGGAGGCCCTGGGCTAGATACCTTTTTCAGCCAGACACACCTGTGACCTGCTAGCCATCTGTTGGACCACACCCCTGCCCCAACCATTCCAGAAAAAATATAAATCTCTTTGTACAGCTGCACATGGAGAGCTCTGTAACTAACTCTAATATGGAGGGATGTACATGCTGATATGTCTTTGGCACAGAGACAGACAGATACATAAATACATAAATATGCACCTAACTTCAGCCCTGCTCCTTCCTGTCTCTGCCAAGGTCAGCACATCTCTATTCTCCTCCATCTCTGGGGTCAGAAATTAACAAAAGAGAAAAAAATCCAGGATTTTGCAACAGACCTGAATATGCCTCCCCAGTGCCCAGTGGCAGCTTTCTATGAATTGATAGGCCCAGTAATCTTCCCTCAACCTCTGCAGAGAACACACAAAACAAAATAAACAAAAAATGAAACAAAACAGACAAAAACATCACCAACTGGGCATCATCCCTCAATGCTCCTCTGGGAATACTGGGGCTTGGAGAGGACTGAGAACTCTTCAGCAAAGTCCTGTTTTATATTAATGAGAGCTGGGGCCAGGTGGAAGGGTTGGTTTCTCAACCAACCTTCTCCAAAGGAAGGTTCAGTGCTTATTACTGTTGGCAAGGGCCTCAGACATCGGCCTGATGGTCTCACCCTGGAGGAGTTCCTGGGTGGATGCCCCCAGCTGTGGTGAATCAGGCATTCCTGGAGAAAGACCTTGGAAAGGGGCAATGTGTTTTTATGTCTTCCCCCACTCTCTTAGACTAGGACCGCCCAGAAGGGTGGGAGAACTGGAATCTCACACAGATTCATAGGTGCTGGCATGCAGTGTTGCACACAGAGGGACCTCAATGAAGGGAGATGGGGACGATCCAAATCTATTAGTGTAATGCTAGAGGGAGCTGGCTAAATTCACACTCACATTTTCAAGCCCTCCAGATGCAGGGTACTCATAACACGAAGAACAGAGCCCCTAGGTCTGGCATTGACTGAAGCCTGCCACACCCTCAAGCAGGGCCCAGGTAAGAACAAAAACAACTCATATGCAGTATGAAGTACGGCCTTTGTGTTGGGGACTATGCTGGGCACTGGGCAGGCAGGGATGAGCTAGGTACCTCCACCCCTACAGTTATTAGTTCTAGTGCGGTGTAAGGAGGGGAGCTTCAACAAAGGACACCTCTCAGCCTCCAAGGTCATAGGCCCAAACCAGGCAAAAGATGAGTCAGGCAGACCCATAGGACTGTTGTGCTGATTTGTACAGGAGAGAAAAGTGTCAATTTCAGGAAGATTCATAAGCGGGGTAAGATTTCACAGCCAATGACAACCAGAAATAGGAAGAGTTTTGCCTATGGCTGGAAATCATTTTATTCATCCATAGGTCAAATCTCACTCAAGATTTTGGGCAGCCAGTTTGGCCTTAGCTGCTCCAGGGAGCAGAAAGTAGGCTCTGACTCCATGCTGCAAGCAGGGTAGGGTCTCCTTTCCATACAGGGAATTTCCTTCATCTTTGCCACGGGGATCTTTAACAAGCCACCTTTGTCTCCCTCCCTCTTTGAAGCACCCTATGCCTCTTGTTTACCCTCAATCTGGGCAATGGCTAAGGTGGGATAGAATAAACCCATCACTCTAGGTGGGGAGAGAAAAACCCTTATCCATCACTGGTCCCTGGGATGAATGGGATCTAGGCAGCATGATATGGGGTCCTTCAGCCATCGGAGTCAAAGTGGCATTGCCAGGCTGGCAAGACAGCAGGCCAGGCTGCCCAGTGTGGGGATTTCAAGGGCCTGGCCCTCATGAGCACCAGAGTCCAGGGCACTTGAGCAGTGCTCTTAGTAGGGCCAAGAGAATGAGGCAGCCAGCCGAGAGCTCAGGAGGGAGGGAAAAGAGAGAGAGAGGAAAGGAATTGACATTTATTAAAGTCCCACTTTACATCAGGAATGCACCACTTATGTTACATAATTTAATGTTCAGAGCAACCTTTGAAGTAGGTGTTATTTTATTTATTTATTTATTTTTTTAGAGACAGAATCTCACTTTTGTGGCCCTCAGTAGAGTGCTATGGCATCACAGCTCACAGCAACCTCCACCTCTTGGGCTTAGGCGATTCTCTTGCCTCAGCCTCCTGAGTAGCTGGGACTACAGGCGCCCACCACAATACCCAGCTATTTTTTTTGTTGTTGCAGTTTGGCCAGGGTCGGGTTTGAACCCACCACCCTTGGTCTATGGCGCCAGTGGCCTACTCACTGAGCCACAGGTGCCACCCGGAGGTAGGTGTTATTGTCCTCGTTTGCAGTCAAGAAAACTGAGGTGAAAACAGGATAAGTGACTCTAGGGAGGGAGGAAATGTGGATTTATCTGAATCCAGTTTGATGTGTCCAGAACAACCCACCTACACCAGAGAAGGAGAAAGACTCAGAAGTAGAAGTCCAACTACTTTTCCCCTTTGCTCCCACCCAGCCTTTCCCCGGGGAGCTGCTGGGCAGATGCTGCCCAGGGAAGGGTTAACCCTCCTCCTTGGCTCTGCACAGCATTCTTTAGTGCTGAGCTCTCTCAGCTGGCAGTTTGTGTCAGGACATCAGGGCAAGAAAGCAGAAAGGACATGGCCAGGGCACCTGGCAATGAATAATCTGCTTGTCTTGGCCCTGCTGCCCTGTGGCTGTGTGGTTCAGGGTGGGGAGGGGGCCAGCCAGCTTCAAGGCAGGACCCTGAGACTCTTCTGTGTCTGGTGCTTGCTTCATCTCCCAGACAGTCACCATTAGATAGAAACTGTGGCAGCTTTCCACATCTGCCCCAGGCTGTAGCCAAACCCATCACAGCCATCACCTGAGGCTTGGCTCTCCCCTAAGATTTTATCCTAACCCTCTCTCCACCCACCCCTGGGCTTCAGAACCGGGTCCCAGGCTCCTGAGGGCCCTCCAGCCTGCCACTGCAGCTGCTCCAGGATGAACACCCAGGACAGGTGCGGGAGGGAGATACCAAAGGATGCAGGGCTGCCCTCTGGGTTTCCCAGGCTCTTCCAGCCTCACCCCACCCTTGCCTTGGCTCAACTGCCTGGTCTCGTGATTTGAGGGCCCAGAATGTCCTCCAGCTGGGCTCTGCCTGACTCCACCCAGCAGGCTGGCTCTTCCATAGTCAGTCTTTCCTCCTCAAGCCCCCTTCCTACTGGAACTTCTGCTCACCTGTGTTGTGCCAGACTAGTTCGCTCGATTCCACCCAAACTCTGCTCCAGAAGAAATGGCTTCTAAGTCTTCTCTCTGGGAAGCCTCCTTTGACTCACTCAAGCCTGTCTGGTCCCCCCAAACACTCCTGTCTGCTGGCTTCCCTCACATACCTCCACCTGCTGCAGGGAGCAGTACCTACCCTTATGTCCTTGATGTTATGCCTGCTGACAGTGTCTCATGACCAGATCCTGTCTTTGTGTGTGTGTGTGTGAGAGAGAGAGAGAGAGAGCGTGAGAGAAAGAGAGAGAGAGAATAGAATCAGAACTAAGGGGTGGATTTTCCTTGAGGATTTCTAATAAGGGAGTAACTTCCACATTATTATAGCCATTTTTTTTCAGAGTCTCACTCTAGAGTGCTGGGGCATCATCCTAGCTCACAGCAACCTCAACCCCTGAGTTTAAGTGATCCTCCTGACTCAGTCTCCCAAGTAGCTGGGACTACAAACACCCTCCACAATGCGTGGCTAATTTTTCTATTTTAAGGAGGGGCAGGGTCTTGCTCTTGCTCAGGCTGGTCTCAACCTCCTGAGCTCACGGGATCCTCCTGTCTCAGCCTCCCAGAGTGCTGGGATTACAGACCTGAGCCACTGCTCCTGGCCTATCACAGCCTTTTAAACTGCAATGGGCTGTCTCCAAAGGCAGTAACCTCTGGCAATGGAAAGGTTAATAACAAATGGCTTTGGGTGTCAATGATGTGTCTGCCACATGAAACCACTCAATAAACATTTGTTAAACAAATATACCAACATGGCTTTCTTTCCTCCTATAGTATGTATGTATCTCCATAAAAGTTTGGGATTCTATTCTGATGGGGCCAGCCACTTGGATCCTGAAAGTCCAGTCCCTGTTTTTATTCTGATATTGAAGGGGGTCTTACTGAGAAACCCTAATCTAGAGAGCAGTCCTTATGTAAGCAGGAGAGGACCTCCCGCTATGCCTCTCTTGGTGTTGACTTAGAAGAGGGTAGACCAAAGCTCCTAGTGCTGGGTGCCAGCTGGGAGCTTCTGTGGATGGAGGGGCTCTGGGATCCGGAAGGTAAGATGACACCTTGTCTGCCAGATGGTTGGACTCCTTGCAAGGAGCTGTGCTTTCATTTCTTTGGCAGCCATGCACATTTCCTTGCATTTGAACATTGCAGCCTTGCCTTGGCTGTACTGTAGGATAGTGAGGAACAATGGCAAGCTGTGTCTGCAACATGGCATTCTGGGAGAGCTAGCTGTGTGGCTGGGGAGAGTCCCAGTGAGAGGTGCCCCAGGGAAAAGGGCTTGGGGGCAGGAGTAGAAAATGGTGGGAAGTTAATATGAGTTTTACTTTTGTTAAGGAAGCCAGAAGTTTCCTTATCTCCTACCCCAACTGAAGAGATCTGGCATCATACAACAGGAAGGATTTGCTCCATTTTTGGCCTCTATTTACCATTTATTTACTTTTTTTTTCTTAAGCACAGGTATTTACTGAATGCCAGGCACTAAGGATGGACATATGGAGACGTGGGCCTTGTCGGGTTTTTTTTTGTTGTTGTTGTTTGTTTTTGGAGTCAGAGTGTGACTTTGTTGCCCTAGGGAGAGTGCCATGGTTTCATAGCTGACTGCAACCTCAAACTCTTGGGCTCAAGTGATCCTTCTCAGCCTCCTGAGTAGCTGGCACTACAGGTGCCTGCCACGATGCCTGGCTAGTTTTTTCTATTTATTTATTTATTTATTTATTTATTTATTGCAGTTTGAACCTGCTACCTCTGGTAAATGGAGCCAGCACCCTACTCCTTTGAGCCACAGGCTCTGCCCAGTTTTTTCTTTTTTTTTTTTTTTGAGACAGAGCCTCAAGCTGTCCCCCTGGGTAGAGTGCCGTGGCATTACAGCTCACAGCAACCTCCAACTCCTGGGCTCAAGCGAGTCTCTTGCCTCCGCCTCCCAAGTAGCTGGGACCAC
>CAUYTI010149901.1:0-16552 GCA_963575145.1 Galago senegalensis | reverse complement strand
CACACACACACACACACACACGCACGTGTGCACACACGCCCTTGTGTGCATATTTCTGCAACCTGAGTGATGACATTGTCCTGATAAGACCAGAGAAAAGCCTCACCGATGCTGGTAGCCGGGTCTCCATGCTGCAGGATGCAGAAACAAGCCCTGCACCTACATAAACGTGAGGAAGCCAGGACAGGGCTGGGGAAGGGTGAGCTCAATAAAAGCTGAAGAAGATTCCAGGGTGCCTGTGAAGCAAACGTATCCATAACGCTGCTTCACTCCTTTTTGTTAACTCTCCTAGACCAACATAAGGCAGGACACCTGGAGGTGGGGTCTAACCAGCAAAAGATGTTCCGAAGACCAGGTGAAGGGCAGCTGAAGCAGGCAGAGTGTTCTCCTGGTCTAATCGTGGCATTGCCAAGCTCTCTTCTACTAAGAAAAGCAGCAGTTTTTTATCCATATCTCACCTCTGACCTGAGAATAGCTGTCTCAAGACCACCAGGATGGGACTAATAAAAATACAGGTTCCTGGTTCCATCTCAGTCAAATGAATCAGGGTGTTACCTAATCACCTGCATTCTTAACAAACCCTCCTCAGAGGGACTCTGGTCCCAGGACACAGTCGGAGAAGTGCTGCTTCATCTTAGCCTTTGAAGAATTAGACACAGAACTTAGGTCTCCAAAGGGAGTTCTGGAAGCCCTGGGGCTGCTCCTCAGTCCATACCTCCCCTGCACAGCCAGCCTCATAAAGCTCCTCCCAGACAGCGAATTCTGCAGCCAGAAGCCAGACAGCACCTCTTCCCCCATTACAGAATAAATAGAAGGTCTAGTGTCCTCTGTTCACTCCCAAATCCTGGAATCAGTTCTGCCGGGGGTGGGTAGAGGAGCTCGTCCCCACTGGAAGGACAAGCACAGAGCTAGCTGCAGGCACTAATGGGACTGTTGGTGGTTTGTGCACGATGTACTTGGTGGAAGATATCAGCCATCAGCAGCTCGGGATGGAGCGGGTGGTGGGGGCGCCCTCTAGGCCTGGCTACCGCACCACTGGATCAACAGCATCATCTGCTGGCCACAGAGCGCCACACCACCCTCTCTGGGTCTAGGCCCCAGGCAGCCTCTCCTCAGGGACCCAGAAGAGTCCTGAGTCTGGCGGGTCCTCTAGGAAGTATCTCTTCCAAGATCATAGACCTGGGACTCTGGTTCTCCCTTGAAACCGTGCAGACCCAGAGCTGCCCAAGCATGAATCTGACACCACGCCCGCTCCCAAACGCACACCTAATACCTTCATTTTTCCTAAACGTTTGTCTGTGGTTCCTTAACATCTTTAGAGGCCCCTATAATCTTCTGCCTTCCAGTATAATCCCCAAGAGGGCAGTGACTCTTTCTTTCTGGACCGGCAAGATCCCCAAAGCTTACCAGTGTTTCCAGTGTGAGGAGTAACAGCCAGTAGCCATCAAGCCAGACTCTTCCTGTCTCCCTGGCATTCCAAGCTCAGCTTTGCCTAAAGGAGCCCCTTCCTCTGTGAGATATCAGGAGGCCAAGGCTGGGCCTGGGTCCCTGTCTCTGCCTAGAGTTAGCAAGGCCCCATTACGAAGGGTGCCTCTTCCTGGCCCCCAGCGCTGAGGCCCCCTCCACGTTCTCTCTCTCAATCTTCACAAGGTCCCCAGGAAATGAGGAAATGGAATTACACACGCAGCCACTAAATGGTAGCACCTGTATTCCAGCGCAGGTGATCTGAAGCTAGAACCTGCAGGCTTAGCAGTTCTACTACGTGGCTCCCAGGAAAAGCCCTCGTGCGCATGCTCACTGTCAGTGAGCGCCTGTTGCGTGCTGAAAGCGTGCCACGTCCCGCCTCCTTACGTGCTGGGGACTTCCGTACCTGTCTTTCCCTGTGCGGCAAACCAGGCTCCCTGGCATGATCCATTCAGCGTTCATTTAGGGGACCTCCAGGCGCACCCACAAAGAGGTGCCATGAGAAGACACCAAGATTGATGGCCCTAGGAGGGTGGATGCTCACAGAACTGAAATGGGTGGCACAACCTCGGGACCCGTCCAGTCATGTATTTGTTCCACAATTCTTTTCTTTTTTGAGACCCTGTCTCACTCTGTCACCCTGGGTAGAGGCCTTGGCGTCATAGCTCCCAGCAACCTCAAACTCCTGGGCTCAAGAGATCCCCTTGCCTCAGCCTCCCCAGTAGCGGGGACTACAGGCACTGGCCACACTGTCCCTCTCGCTTTTCTATTTTTAGTAGAGATGGGGTCTCCCTTTTGAAGACTGATCTCGATCTCCTGAGCTCCCGCAATCCTTACAGGCGTGAGCCACCGCGCCCGACCCCACAGATATTTATTGAGCACCTGTTCCAGGCGCCGTGCAGAAGAGAAGGCACCCTGGAAACTAGAATAAAGTAGGGGGCTCTGCCCTGCCCTCCCAGGGGCACATTCTAACAGTGGAGACCATCTGCAAATTAAAAAAAAAAAACTGGGTAAATAATCTGAAACAGCACTGTGCCAAGTGGACTGCTAGCAAACTAGCTGGTCTGGAACTTCTCCCGTGACTGTTCCCTGCCTTTACAGTCTAGCGGAAGACTCTGCCATGTCCTTCCCCACCCCCACCAAACACACTGGCCGAAGCCCTTGACCTCTGCCCTCCTCTAGAGACCACGAGGGCGCCCTCCTAGTTCGCTCGCACCCGGGTGCCTCTGATCCAGTGGTCTGAGAACAAGCTCCAAGGCCCAGGCGGCGGCGAGGGCACGGGAGCCGGGCTGGGGGTGGGGGAGCGTCCCGGGGCTGGGGCCTGGGGACCGCGGCTCTCGGTTCCGGCTGGCTGCAGCAAAGTTTCCCAACTCGCGAGGAGCAGCTGCTGCTTGCTCTTGCCTTTGTTTTTTCCCTCTCAGAATGGAAAATGAATTTCAGCATCGCTGCGGAGCTTGCCAAGTAATTGGAAAACATGTCGAACAATGTGTCTGGTCGCTCGGCAGTGGCAGGGGGGTGGGGGGGGGACGCTTCCTTGCCTGGTCCCTGGAGGGGGGGTGGGTGCCAGTGCCCTCCCCAGGTCTCCAAGCCGCGGGGTCTCCCACCCTGTCCTGAAAGGGAGAAGCTGCTGAAGCCGGGTGGCTGGAGAAGGGGGACCCTCGGGAATCAGGACGTCAGAGCAGTGAGGGGCGGACAGAGGCAGGGCCATGAGCACTTTCAGGACGCCCGCTGAGTCCGGGACAGAGGCCTGGGCTCCTGGAGGCTCACCCTACTCTGCACCCCGCGGCACCCTGGTGTGAAGTCCCAGACCCTTCCCCACCTCAGCACTTGGGCTCTGCCTGCATCTGGGTCTGCACACAGGCCTGGGCAGCCTAACCCCAGGCTAGGGCCCTCTCCTGGCTGAGACCAGCCCCACCAGTTCTCACTGTTGGGCTGGGTGCCTAACCTCCTCCTCTAGGGGAGGGAATAAAGCCCATAACAGGTGGATACCCTAAGACATTGGCTAGGTCTTCACCCTAGGAATCCCCACGACCCTGGGTCCAATCCATTAGCAGCGTTTACCTTAAGTCCCCCACCCCGAATGCCTCTCCGCAGTGACACAGGAGGCCTCTGCTCAATAGCAGATGTGAACAAACTCTGTCTCCCCTGGTGTTCCAAGCTCAGCTTTGCCCAGAGGAGCCCCTTCTTCTGAGAGACATCAGGAGACCAAGCCTGGGCCTGGGTCCCTGTCTCTGCCTAGAGTTAGCAAGGCCCCATTACGAAGTGACACATAACTGAATGACAAGGACTAGCCAGCATCTCCTATCCCCACCACTGGCACCAGCACCAAGAGGTCCCCTGCTGAGACCTTCACCTCTGGCATGCCTGAACCCGCTCCCCGCCCACCTGCCCACCCCCAACTCCCCCCCTCCCCTCAAGAGAATCCATGACCCACAAAGCCTTTATTAGCTCTTTCTGCTCCATTTAACTACACAAATGGCTTGGTCACAGCTGACTGGTCCCAAATTTGCCAGTGATTTTCTTTTAATTTACCGTGGCTCAGTCCCCCTGTAATACAGGTAGAGAAGGCATATTTGTTTCCAAACTCCCCTCCTGGGGTTAATCATGCACAGAACAAAACTCCGTTTGAGCCACTTAATGATTTCATTTCCACCTAGGTTTGATGGAGCTGTGGCTATAATACTAATGTAGATCCCTCTCTCCCCAAACTCCAGGTGTACGTGTGAGAGAGGAAGCATGGGGCCCCTCAGCCATCCCTTCCAGGCCTGATCTGCTCACTGCTGGTCTCCAGCAATCTCTGTGTGGGGTAGGCTCCCCCACTTTCCTGGGGTACATCTTCCATCCTTTGGAAAGCCATGCCTGGCCCATATGGTCCTCTTCCATCCTCCTTTCCTCTGGATCCCTGCCAGATCTCGTGGGGTTATTGGGCACCCACCCCCGTGTGTGCACCTGTCCACCTCTCAGCCTCTCCTGCCATCCCCCGACCTCACCCCACCCACCATTCCCAGAATCCCAGACAGTGACATACACAGGCGAAATTCCCTAACCATCCTTCATGCCTCCCCGGGGTGCTCCTTTGGCCTAGAAGACCCTTCCTCCCTTGCCAGAACCTGGCAAAGCCTCTGAAACTCTCCTTAAATATCGCTCCCTTTAAGAATCTTCTGATACTTTTTCTTTTAAGCAGAGAAAATCATTCCCTCCTTTTCTCTACCATGTATACTCTCCCTTTGGTTTCATTTTCACACTCTATTTCATTATTTGCCTGCATGTCAGCCCCTCCACCACTCAGCTCCTCCTGCATGTACCGGACTACTCACCTCTGTGTCCCCACACTCCCAGCACTGCCCTGGTGCTGGGCGAAAGTGCTCAATTTGTGTTCCCTGAAGGAATGGCCCTGTGTAGTTCATGCATGTATATGTGAACTGTTTTTATAATGAAGATACTCAAAAGCATTTCATCTGTTGAGTCTTCCCAAATGGTGCTAAAATCTATACCCAGCCCTGCACGCAGAAGCTGACTCAAAGACCAGACCAGGTCACCTTCAGGAAATGTGTTTTCACATGCAAATGGCGCCATCTGGTGGTTTCCAGCAAAACAGCCTCTCAGTGGGCCATCGTGGAGAGAGAGAACCTACTCCCTCCGCCAGCCTCTGGCAGGCCCTGGATTCTCTGGAGGGTGTTCCCAGAGTAGGGTGACCAGACGTCTTGCTTTTGGTGGGACAGTCCCGATTTTTAACAATTTGTCCTGCGTCCCGCAGTGTTTTAAAACAGTCCCGATTTTTGGAAAGAATGCAGAACAGGCAGGAGAACAGTAAGGGAATATATGGTTTTCGGCTGCCATGTGGCTATTTTGCCAGGATATGAGTTTTATATTATTTTTGTTAATTTTATAATGTTAAACTTTAATAACAAATAATTGTTGAGAAGTGATTATCGAGAACTGCTTATCAAAGTTTGCATTGTTGTCAGGCCCCATCAATGGTGTCACGTTTTACCAATGTTAAAATCTGGTCACCTTATCCCAGAGCAGCCTGAGGTCTAGCTTCTGAAGATCCCTGAGTGAGGGGCTGGGATGGTGCAGTCACCTTCCCGACTCTGAGGAAAACCTACTCACCTCTCCTCTCTCCCTCCCTCTGCCTGCAAGCTGCAGACCCCCTACCACCCACCCCTCTGAACAGGCTGGACAGTTTAGTTTCCTAGCCAATAGATCTTATGTGTATCACTTCTTCACTGGAACATTTTCCATGATCCCACCTCAACTCACACCTGCCAGTTCAACCCCAGGTGTCTATCCCTACAGGGATGCCCTGGGGGCCCAAACTGAGCTTGTCTGGGCCTGCCTGCCTTAGCTGATGACTCCACCCCCCAACTTTACCCCCAGGACCTCACTTCTCCTCCATTCTTCATATGCCATGCCTGGCCAGGTCATCAGTCCTGTCTCAGACCCATGCACCAGTGTCCAGGGGACCCCTGCTGGGTCCCCTGTGGTCACCCTTTGCCACAGTCTCACTCCACAGGTAGAAGCACTTTCTGTTTAAATTTTCCTGTACATCCTACCTCTGTCCCTGCTGGGATGAGCTAGGGACCTGTAACAAGGTCTCTAAACCCCATGTGGCTGGCTCCCACACCCCTCAGCAGCCTCCTCCATGGCCCCTCTTCCTCCTGCTCCCCCATCCAGCCAGAGTGGTCTTCCTCTGTGAGGCCAGGCTTCTCCCCACACTCAGAGCCCTCTCGCCACTGCCCAGAGCTGCTCTCTGGCCCCTTTGCCTCATGTCCCCTTCTCACCCTGTCCTCCCTTGGCCCCTCCCTCTGGACCAAGCAGGTGAAGGGAGGCATGGAAGAGCAAAAGGTGAAGAGAGGGAAAAATCCCAGGTGTCCTGTCTCCTATGAACAGTGGACAGGGTGGGTGAGGGCCTGTCCTACCTCCGCCCACCACCTCCCTTCCCTGTAAGGTATCTAGCCAGACCACAGATAACACCAACCCAAATGCTCCTTCACCCCACCTCAGCTGTGCAGGGCAGTAGTGAAGGGCATTGGCTGTAGCATGGGAACATCTGGATTCAAATCCTAACCATGCCATTTAATGGCTGCGATGCATCAGGAAAGCTGCTTAACCTCTCTGAGTTTCCTGTTCCTCTTCTGCAAGATGGGGGGAGATGAATTTAAAGTAAAAAAAAGTAATTTTAAAGTAAAATGTCCATGATATGTAGTGGTTCTCCTTCGTAGTAGTTAGGAAAATTGACTCGTTTGTTGAAAATTCACTTCCCCAGTCAAGATGAAAGTTCCACTAGGGCAAGGACAGGGTGGGTTCTATTTACTACGATATTCATGGAGCCCACACCAAGGCCCTCACCTGGTATAACAAAGTGGCTGAAAGGGAGGCTTTAAAGTCAGAAAGGCAGGCTGGGATTCTAACACTCTGCAACCACCAAAGTGATTTTGGTCAAGTTACTAACTTTCTTGGTCTTGTGTTGTCTCCTCTATGATAATAATATCTACATCAAAGTCCGCTTGGATTAAACACTTGAACACATTTAAAGTCCTTATATAAGACCAGGAACATATAGTACATGCTCAGTAAACCTTAGCTATTATTCTCATAAACCGTAAATACTTGAATGAGACTTCCTGATTTTAGTCTGATATGTAAAAAGCTTGGAAGTCATCACTCCCATAGAATAAAAAACTGAATAACCTAGATATTTATGACTCCTCTTGCGTCTGTTAGAGAACTGAACTTACAAGGCAAACCACTGTCCTTAAAATTGGAGACACAGAGGGTAGATACAGAGAACCGCAACTTCCTAACTCCTCTCATTAGGAGACTTAGTGTGAATGTAATCTTAAACACAGAAGCAAATGTGGGCACTGAAATCATAGCCTTGTACAGTTATGAGGTGGATGTTCAAGTAACCCAGATTATGCTTGTGAAAATAAGATACAACCTTAAATTCTTAGAGAATCTCAAACTTCCGAAAACAAATCCTTAGGCCCTAGTCTCAGAAATGATGGTTTAAAACAAGTAATTCAGAGGCTCAGTGCCTGTGGCTCAAGCGGCTAAGGGCACTAGCCACATACACCTGAGCTGGCAGGTTCGAATCCAGCTTGGCCTGCCAAACAACAATGACGGCTGCAACCAAAAAGTAGCCAGGCATTGTGGCAGGCACCTGTGGTCCCAGCTACTGGGAGGCTGAGGCAGGAGACTCGCTTGAGCCCAGGAGTTGGAGGTTGCTGTGAGCTGTGATGCCACAGCACTCTAACCAGGGGGACAGCTTGAGCCTCCTGTCTAACAAAAAAAAAGAAAGTGGAGAACATACAAAAACAGGTAACGTAACCAGTGAGGTGGAAACTCTAAGAAAAAATATAAAGAAAATGCCAAATATATTTTTTAAATACTATACAAAAAAGAATGTCCTTAAAGGGCCCTCAGTAGATTAGACAAGGCTGAGGAAAGACTCAAGGAGCTTCAGGAAATGTCATAAAGTACCCAAACTGAAAAGCAAAGAGAAAAAAAAAAGAAGAAGAAGGAAAAAAGTGAAACAGGTTTTCCAAAAACTGTGGGACAGTTACAAAAGGTATAAGGGGAATACTAGACAGAGAATAAAAAGAGAAAGGAACATAAAAGGATTTGAGGTAATAATAGCTGAGTATTTTCCTAAATTAATGACAGGCATCAAACAGACCTAGGAATCTCAGAGAATAAATAGCAAGCAGGATAAATGAGGGTAAAAAAAAATCTAAACCTAATCTTATCACATTCAAACTGCAGAAAGTCAAAGACAAAGAAAATATCTCGAAAGAACCCAGAGTAAGGAAAAAACACGTTACCTCTAGAGGACCAAGTATCTTCGGATAATAATAATTGCATCCAGTTTCTCCTCAGATAGCATGCAAGCAAGACGAAAAAGCAGTGAAATATTTGAGTATTCAAAGGAAAAAGCATGCCAACCTAGAATCTATACCCTGAAAAATTATCTTCCAAAAGTAAAGAAAAAATATGACTTCCTCGGAGAATCAAAAATTGAGGAAATGAGGGAAATTTTCACTAGTCTATTTGCTTTGCAAAAAAAAATGTTAAAAGACATTCTTCAAAATGAAGACGTTATCGGTCAGAAAACCAGAGCAAAAGAAAAGGGCGGCACCTGTGGCTCAAGGAGTAGGGCATTGGCCCCATATACCTACCGCAGGTGGTGGGTTCAAACCCAGCCCCTGCCAAAAAAAAAAAAAACAGAGCAAAAGAAAAGAGTGTTAAAGAAGGAATAAGTGAAGATAAAATAAATACTTGAAACCAGCCACACTTCCCTCAGGAAGCCCACCCTGCCCTGGCCTGTGCCAGCACCACTCTTGATGTTCTGGAAGTACCTGCAGGGGCTTGGTGGTACTAGAACAGCTTGCTGTCTCCCCCACAGGACTATAAGCCGTGCTCCCCAGAGCCAGGTGTGCAAAGCACCCAGCATCTGCGGATGAATAAACGGAGGCTGGCCCAGCAAAGCACCCACACCAATCCCAGGAGAGTTGTTAAATAGCACATCTCTTTATTAGCAGTTCAGCAAGAAGATTCCAGTGTTGCCTCTGTCAAGGGCTCACCTGCTGGACTGTCTCTGCCCAGGTCTGGTCATTCTTCAGGTCAAGCAGGAGATGGACATTCTGCTGACACAGGCTGCTCCTTGGCCCTGAAGGACTTCAACCTGGGAGGCAGAGAAGTGCCCAGGGGACACATCATGGAGCTGTGGGTGGCCAAAGGGCAGAGCTGATGATGACCCCCCCCCAACCCTGCTGTTCTGCAAACGCACAGCTTTCTGTCTAGAGAAAAGAAAATCCCATGGAACAAAAAAAGCAGTGGAGCACCAGGCAGCCGGGACTCAGCCTGGGACTGCTTCTTCCAGCTCAGAAGCCCCTGGGAACTACTTGCCCTTCCAGAAACTCTGATTCCTCCTCTCTAGTAATAGTAGCACACAGATGATGTGGCATTTCCAGGAGCTAGACATCATCACCCCAAAACAACCTTCTAACATAGATGCTCCCTTATAGGGAAGAAATGGAGGCAAAGAGCCATTAAGTAATCTGCCCAGGGTAGAAGAAGATTGGAACTCAGGGTCTGCTCGTGAACTTGGCTCAATCTCTGCCTTCTGTATAATGGGCTCGAATGATGCCTTCCTAATAGGATTATGATTGGTTCAAATGAGAAACCTTGACAAAGTACCTTATATAGAAGCCAGCATACAGTAAGTGCTCAATAAATGCCAGCATTACATCCTCAGTAAACATGCTGAGGGCACTGTATCTAAATCATATCTTTGGCTTCCCATCTGGACTGTGCAGCCTTTTATGCTGTCAGGGTGCAGTGGCTACTTACAGGTTGGCAAATGGAGCAGCTTTGCCCTGCCATGGGCCTTCTGCCTCCTGGGACCACAAACAGTGACCACGTGACCACCAGGCACAGCCCAAGCAAAGAGGCCATGGGATCCAAAGTCGCCTCCCCAGCCATTACAAGCCCAAAACCTATGTGGCATCACTTCTGCCTCTCATCTTGAGACTCCAGGTGAGGTTTATAGACCAGCAACAAAGCCCGGGAACTGTTGACCCCACCACAGCCTGCTCTGCACGAGACCCTGGGCCCAAGAACAAGGGAGAAGCAATGGTCTCTGACGCAGCAGTGACAAGAGTCGGAGAGGCCAGTCTGAAGCCTGCTTTCAAGTGCTTCTAAAAGCTAGAGAGGCGTTGCAGGAGCCCAAGAAGCTGCCCTCTCCTCTCACCCCACTGCACCCAAGGGCAGGCCCGTCACAGACAGGGGAAGGTGAAGCCTGTGAGCAAGTTCCCCAGCAGAGCGCCTCCCCACTCCCCGGGGCGGCCGTCTGCTCCACCCGGGTCCTCACCTGTGCGCTCTCTCACCTGTTGTTGTTGCACCTGTTGCTCTTAGCAGTCCGAAAGTGTCATGCTGATGTCCCGACCTGGTTCATTTGCAAAGTGGGATATGCTACAAAGGACAAGAAGCAGAGCCAGGAGGAGGGGGCTGCCTGGTGGCAGAGCCCACCCAGACCACACATCCCGACTGCAGTACAAGCCAGGAGCCAGCGGAGCCCCAGGAACAGGCCCTCAGCCCAGAGCCCTTCTGTGCCCTGTGCCCAGACCTGCCAGGAGGAGCCCAGGAGATGGGCCAGCAGCCCCTGGAACTGCTCCTGAGGTTGGTGAACCCCCAGCCCACCTGCCACCAGCCAGGGAGACACCGCCTCATCTCCAACACTTACCTGCGTCTCACCTGCTCTATCCGGTCTCGCATCATGTTTTCTGTCACCTCGCTCGGCACTTGGAAGATACGGGTGTGGCTGCAAAACACCATTCAAACCTTCCTTACCGGGCATCGTGAAAGGGCCCGAGCTGGGGTCACATCAACAACAGCTCTTGCCCTGTCCCAATGAACTTTTAAGCTGGACCCTCTCCTTCCCGGAGTCATGAGTAGGCTGAGTGGTCAGTAATGCTGAGCAGGCAGCAAAGGGCCCTCTGGGGAGCTGGGGACACCGAGGTGGAGCTCCCTCACTAAAGTTAGCATGTCACTGGTCCCCAAAGATGTGGCATTCACCCCTTCCAAATTCCTCCCCAACTTCACTACTACTCTCTGTGATCTGCCTCCTGCCACATTCACTATGGTTCAGAGATATTTCTAGAACCTTCTGTCACAGAGAAGCTGCAGGAGGCTTCTGTCTTTGTTCTGGTTCACACTGGCTTTGCCTCCCTCCCTCTGGTCACCTTCCTGTCCTTTCCCACCCCTCCTCCATCTGTCCACTGACATCCCAGCTCTGTGTCTGCTGGAACTGCCCTCTGTGGATCACGCCTCATTCTCAGTGCTCTGCCTTCAATAGTGACAACGGCGCTGATACTGCCACCAGGGAACCATGGCCCACTGAGGTGAGCTGTGCTCATGACCGCCACGTGGGCAAAGAGGAACCTGAGAGGTGAAATAAAAATAAGGTGGCCTGAGAGGGAGACACAGAATGCAGGGACTCCAGCAAAGGCAGAGGTTGCCGTGGCCTGGGAGGGACCAGGGGGCCTCGGAGAAGGGGCCACATGGGATCCGCTCTCTGAAGTCGCCTCTCCCTACCCTGGCTCCTGTTTGTCCAATTCCTGTTCCATTCAAGAGCCAGTCCAAGCAAACGGCCCTGCTAAAAACCTTTCACGAACCCGGGCAGTGAGGCCAGGCACCTCTGTGACCTGGGTCCCCCACACTGTGTTCCAGAGCTACTCCTCATAGCTTCTTAACATTCTCTTCACCCTTCACACACCTGGCTCACCTCAGTAACGTTTAACCCTTTGAAATGGGGGGCTATGTCATATTTTCTCTTTCTTCTGGATGGCTTAGCGAATGCCGGCTAGCCAGCACATGGCCATCAAACAAATGAAACTTCAGTGGCGCTCAGAAAGGGTAAATATTTCCTGATTCTACCCTTAAAAGTACTAAGAGGTGATGCCAGAGCTAGTGGATTATGGGGAAAACAGACAGAGCCCGGGAGTTAAAATAAATCTCCATAAACAGGCTCAGCACCTGTTGCTAAGTGGTTAGGGCACCAGCTACATGCACCAGGGCTGGTGGGTTTGAACCCAACCCAGGCCTACTAAACAACAATGACAACAAGAAAAAAATAGCTGGGCATTGTGGTCAGTGCCTGTAGTCCCAGCTACTTGGGAAGCTGAGGCAAGATAATCACTTTAGCCTAAGAGTTTGAGGTTGCTGTGAGCAGTGACGCCACAGTACTCTACCAAAGGCAACATAGTAAGACCTTGTCTAAAAAAAAAAAAAAAAAAAAGGAAAAGGAAAAACACTCCATAAGCAATCCAGAGTGAAAAAATCAAATGTAGGTAATTGACTAATAACTGTAGCCTGCCTCAAAAGCTTAAACCCAGTTATTCTGTACAGCTGGGATTTTTAATATATTGGAAGATGGTGTGTGCATTGTATTCTAAAGGATGCAGCTTTAGAACTCCACAGTGCAACCGTGTTAGGCACAGAAAGCCTGGATTGCAGTCACTGGCACTGATAAATTAGGATCCGCAGAAGGTTTGCCATGTAAAAAATAATTTTCTCAGGGGAGCTCTCAAATTCCACCATTAGTCCTTCCTGTTGTATAATTTCTGTGCATTTAAATAACCCTAAAACACAGATGCCAGGAGAAGGGGCAGAAACAGGTTCACCCAGTACCTATAGGGAAGCAAAAGGACATTTCTTGAAAAATACAACATCCTTCCCAGCAGAGAGCAAAGCCCACGCTGGGGGCTTCCCAGTAACGGGTGGTTAGGTTAGACTGGACCAGAGGCCCCATGAGCGAAGGCACCGGAAAGGTCATTAGGAAGCCTGACCCAGAGGGAGGTGGCTCCAGCCCAGCTCCTCACCTGAGCCTGCAGCCTGTGTGAAGCCCAGGACTCTGTAGCCTCAGGCACAGGGAAACCTCAGTTGCAAATGAGGGCTTTGGCTTTTGCATTTTAAGAGCTTATTTTTCTTTTAGCTCTTTAAAGCATGGCCACTTCTGAACAACTCAAGTGCAAAAATAACAGAAGTCTGAAATGTATGCAGAAGCATTTAAGACAGAGAGAGCAAGCCCAGGTTTTCCAACCCCACCAGTCATTTCGAAATGTAGAAATGAGCCAGACTTTCAAAATAGCAAGAATATGCCCTTCAGACCCCAAGGGAAGACTGAAGAATTTCTCCACCAAAGGAGAGAATAGCTCTAGGGAAGTGTATCTGTGGGTTCCTGTTAGCCCGAATCCCGGAGGGAGGGACTGGTGCCTCCACTCAAGGCAAACAGGATGACTTACCTCCATCTTATGAACTGGATTCTTGTTCTCTCCTCCAGCACATCTTGACTCTGGCTTGTTGACAAATCAGCCTTTGAGAACTGGTGCTTCATCTAGGAAATCGGGGAGGGTGCCAGATGATGGCTGCCCAGTATGGAGCCCCTGGCTAGGCCAGCACCAAGCCAGATACCCTTGCCCAGAACCCTGAAGTAGGGCCTCCTTCCTCGCCCCTCTCCCCCCACCCATCTACAGCGACTGTCTCAAACTCTCAGTTACCAAATCTCTGGTTACGTGTGTGTCTTGGCCATGAGTGGGAGGGTAGCTGAAGGACATCTTCTCCTTTTCGCCCTGAGTGGAATAGTTGGGGGACATCTTGTCCTTTATGTCCTGGGAGGCCTCTTCTTCTGTCTGAAAGGTGAGTGATTGCCCTCTGACAGTGGCACTGCGTCCCATCCTGAGTCCCTGTTCCCCTCTTCCTTCCTCTGTTTTCCTTCTCCATCACAATGCCTCATATTCACACACATCCCCTCCATATTTCTCCTGCCACAAGCCCTCTATGGCAACTTCCAGTGAAGTCCCAGAGACCTCCCCAAGTCCCCTGCCCTGCCCCATGGTGTGAGATGTCCTGGAACTAAAAGTGACACTATTCCTTAATCCAGGGTATTTGAGAAGCAGACCAGGGTTAGTGGTGACACTAACACATTTCTTCCTGGGACATGGGCCCCAAGACATTTGGGTGGATGAGACTCAACTCCAGGCAGGGCATGTAGCAATGAACTTGAGTTCTATGTAGAAGGGAGTCCAGATCCCCACGCCCACTGAGACCAGTTCTCTAGAACTTTGGATGCCCTAAGTCACAGAGGAATTGCACTCACTTTTTTCAACCAATGCTGTACTACGGCTACAGCCTCACTCTCCACAACATCAATGTCCTGGAACAAATTGGTAAGCTGATTACCCCAAAAAACCCAGAAACCCAGCTCCCCACCCACCCCTGACTCTGGTTCAAAGTTACATTCTTGTAAGCCCTCTCTGAGTGCAGCAGGAGCACGGAGGGGAGAGAACAGATAAGAAACACTTCCGGGTCAACGGGCCCTTGAGCTTCTTCCATGACTTGGCTATTATGCATTAAGCTGCAATGAACAATCTGGTGCAAATATCTTTGTTGTAAAGTGATTTTTGGTCTTTTGGACACCACTCCCTCACCCACAGCACTTCTGCTACAAGAAAACCACTGGATCCAAACTCTTTTGAAAAAAAGAATACACTACCAGAGGTCTGTCCAATAAAATTGTTTGGTGTGAAAAAAAAAAAAAAAGAAAGAAAGAAAGAAGCACTTCCGGGGGGCTCCTGCCAGCTCTGCTTACCGAACTGGTTATTGGTGGGAAGGGGAGCCCCACACTTTTCCGGGCGAGAATGTACACAATCCACGTTGTAATGATCATTTCTAGACTTCTGTCAGACCTCCTTCTTGGCTCCCTCCTTCCATTGAAGCTGCCCAAGAACTCCTGGGGGACAGGGGGGTCTTGAAGGGAGGTAGGCACCTGATTGGCCGAGCGCTGGTGATGTGACAATGATCTCCCAGGGTCAGAGAAGAGATAGGAAAGGAGGTCAGGAGGGTTCGTCCTTAGTGACGGTCATAATAGCTCAGAAATGGACAGATGAGAGGATGGGAGGTAGGACCCGAGTAGGACACAAAAGGGAAGTTACAGAAACCACGGAGAGAGGCTCAGGGTGGGGAGGTGGAGTGCAGGGCTGGTGGCTGGTCACCCAGTCCTGAGCAATGCTGACGCAAAAGAAACTTCACAAATCAAAGAAGCAAATTTGTGGCAAAATGACCCGGGGCCCTCTAGACATTTATGCAAACCCACACCACAGGTATCTCCTATTCTTATCTTCATATATAAGGGGGAAAGAGCTTGTTGCCCACAAGAAAATATCAAAGGGGGCCGCACAATTCTCAATAAGAACAGCTTTTCATTTTTCGTCTACTTTGTCCACACAAGTGAGTCACATCATTAAAACATAATCCAAACAGTAAGAGGTAACAGGAGTCAAAAGGGAAAACACCATTTGTCGAAAGGCTGTTTCCTGGTGATTCCATTTCAATCCCCCCATGGGGAGCTGCCTTGCTGGAAGGACAATCATGTGAAAATGGGACAGGGATCGTGTTGTGACTTCAGAGTTGGGAGCAAAAATTAGTAGCCACTGTTTCCATCAAGAACCTCCCAAAGGACCCTGAACGTCTGCTCTCAAAAGTAGTTACAGCTCAACCCTGTTTCATTTTCCAAGTCTCAGAAGCCAGGGTTATAATCATGTCTCTACCACTAACTTGTTATTTGCCTTTGACCTAAACATTTGTCTCTCTGGTCCCCGTGTCTTTGTCTTAAAATAAAGGAAAATAATAGTGTCTCTAGTTTTCTTCCATCTCTGTTTTCCCATTCTCTTTCTTCTCAGGATAGAGAAAACCTTCATTACTCTGCCGATTCCCCTAATATAGCCTCTACGCCTCCTCACTGTCAGCGACCCACCTCAGTTTTGTATCTTCCCCATGTTGGTCAGAATAGGTGAGGGCCAGGCTCTGCAGAGGGCCGAGGCAATGAACCAACCTCCAAATCAAAAAGGTTTCTTTCTCACTCTTCAGAGTAGTTGTGCTTCGTAGGGAGACTCAGAGATGCAGGAAGCATCCATCCCATGGCTCAACCATTCTCAGGACACGACCTCAGTGATTGCCCAAGCAGGGGAAGAGAACCCAGGGAGGGGTCATGAGTCCTCCTGTGCTTCAGCCCAGAGGCTCCTACTTACAGGTTTGGGGCCAGTACTAGTCACGTGGCCCCGATCTATCTCCAGGAGAGACTGGAAATTGTAAAACAACCAGTGAAATTACTTGCCAACATCTCTGTTTCTGCTACTATCCTCTAAAAATTGCTTTTGACCTTAGCGATATAATTTTATTTTTGAATGCAAAACCAGCCTGGGCAACAGAGAGAGAGCCCATCTTCACAAAGAAAATCAAAACTACATGAAAAGACATATTCAGGGAAGTTCCTTCTCCTCCATCCCTTCAACCCCGTTCTAACTCACTTAAGAATTCAAATCGTCCGGCTAAGGCGCCAGTCACGTACACCTAAAGTGACGGGTTCAAATCCCCAGCCCGGACCCGCCAAACAACAATGATGGCTGCAACCAAAAAAATAGCCGGGCATTGTGGCGGGCGCCTGTGGTCCCAGCTACTTGGGAGGCGGAGGCAGGAGACTCGCTTGAGCCCAGGAGTTGGAGGTTGCTGTGAGCTGTGATGCCAC
>CAUYTI010149899.1:0-15465 GCA_963575145.1 Galago senegalensis | reverse complement strand
GCAATGTAGAAGTGTTCCCTTTTCTCCACATCCACGCCAGCAACTCTGGTTTTGGGATTTTGTGATATGGGCTAATCTTACTGGAGTTAGGTGATATCTCAAAGTAGTTTTGATTTGCATTTCTCTAATGATTAAGGATGGTCAAAGCAGATTTCTTAAATAAGAAAGGTTTTTCCTTAAAAATAAATTTTTCTGGCTCGGCGCCTATAGCTCAACCGGCTAAGGCGCCAGCCACGTACACCTAAGGTGGCAGGTTCGAATCCCCAGCCCGGACCTGCCAAACAACAATGATGGCTGCAACCAAAAAATAGCTGGGCGTTGTGGCGGGTGCCTGTGGTCCCAGCTACTTGGGAGGTGGAGGCAGGAGACTCGCTTGAGCCCAGGAGTAGGAGGTTGCTGTGAGCTGTAATGCCACAGCACTCTACCCAGGGGAACAGCTTGAGGCTCTGTCTCAAAAAAAAAAAAAAAAAAGTTTTTCTTTTTTGTTTTTTTTGGCTGGGGGTGGGTTTTAACCCGTCACCTCTGGCATATGGGGCTAACGCCCTACTCCTTTGAGCCACAGGTGCCGCCTTAAGTGCTTTTCTTTTTTTTTTTTGGTGGGGGCTGGGTTTGAACCTGCCACCTCTGGCATATGGTGCTGGCGCCCTACCCTTTTGAGCCACAGGCACCGCCCAAGTGTTTTTCTTTTTTAGAGACAGAGTCTCACTTTGTCACCCTTGGTAGAGTGCTTTGGTGTCACAGCTCATAGCAACCTCCAACTCCTGGGCTTAGGCGATTCTCTTGCCTCAGCCTCCCGAGTAGCTGGGACTACAGGTGCCCACCACAACATCTGGCTTTTTTTTGTTGCAGTTTGGCTGGGGCTGGGTTTGAACCTGCCACCCTCGGTATATGGGGCCAGTGCCCCACTCACTGAGCCGCAAGTGCCGCATGTGTTTTTCTTTTTAGGAGGCTTTGTGAAAATTGACAATTCTCAGTGATATGGCTCTCTTTGGGTTTTACACGGTAATATTACTGCTCGGAAAGTCTTTGCATCTGCAAATGCCAGAAATGAAGGCATATGAGTACTTAATATCAAGAACATAACAGACTTTTAAAGAGTTAAGGCACAGTGGCTATGGCAACCTTGATCCAAATAATTAGTTTTGTTTCCTTTTTAGATTACAGAGTGTCTGCAAACTCCAAAATAGTTATTATCACAGCAGGTGTAAGGCAGCAGGAGGGAGAGAGTCGCCTTTCCCTGGTCCAACGAAATGTGGATATCATGAAAACAATCATTCCTACCATAGTTCGTTATAGTCCTGACTGTAAAATGCTTGTTGTTTCAAATCCAGGTGAGTCTTTTCGCTTTCCTATTATTGTGTAATGCTGGCTTTTCCATACCATTCTTTTTTTTTTTTTTTGTAGAGACAATCTCACTTTATCGCCCTAGTTAGAGTGCCATGGCATCACACAGCCCATAGCAACCTCCAACTCCTGGGCTTAGGCAATTCTCTTGCCTTAGCCTCCCAAGTAGCTGGAATTACAGGCACCTGCCACAACACCTGGCTATTTTTTTGTTGCAGTTTGGCCAGGGCTGGGTTTAAACCCACCACCCTTGGTATATGGAGCTAGTGCCCTACCCACTGAGCCACAGGCACGGCCCCCATACCATTCTTTTTTTTTTTTTAAACCCAACTCCATTGAAATAACATTTATTCACAGTAAACTGCATTTATTTTTATTTTATTTATTTTTGTTGTAGTTGTCATTGTTGTTTAGCTGGCCCAGGGCAGGTTTGAACCTGCCTGCCTCAGTGTATGTGGCCAATGCCCTAACCACTGAGCATGGGCGCTGAGCCTAAACTGCAGTTATATAAAATATACAATGCAATGAGTTTGGGTATATGTAATCACTGTTTTTTTTTTTTGCAGTTTTTGGCCAGGGCTGGGTTTGAACTCACCACCTCTGGCATGTGGGGCCAGCGCACTACTCCTTTGAACCACAGGCGCCACCCAATCACTTTTTTTTTTTTTTGAGGGAGATTCTCACTTTGTCACCCCAGGTAGAGTTCTATGGCATCATAGCTCACAGCAACCTCAGATTCTTGGGCTCAAGCCATTCTCTTAACTCAGCCTCCCGAGTAGCTGGGACTAGAGGCGCCAGCCACGTGCTTGGCTATTTTATTTTTAGAGATGGGGTCTTATTGTAGCTCAGGCTGATCTTGAACTTGTGAGCTCAGGCAGTCCATCTGTCTCGGCCTCCCAGAGTGCTGGGATTACAGGCATCAGTCACTGTGTCCCATTTGTAGTCACTCTTGAAACCACCATCATAATCAAGATACAAAACATTGATATTATTTCTGAAAGTTTCTTTGTGCCCCTTTCCAGTTCAACCCTCATTTCACCTCTAGTCTCATTTTGGGGGGATTTTATTTTATTTTATTATTTATTTAATCTTTTTTTGAGACAGAGTCTCACCCTGTTGACCAGGCTAGAGTGCTGTAATGTCATAGCTCACGGCAACCTCAAACTCTTGGACTCAAGTGATCCTCTTGCTTCAGCCTCCCTGAGTAGTTGGGACTACAGGCATGAACCCAGCTAGTTTTTCTTTTTTTTTTTTTTGAGACAAGAGCCTCAAGCTGTCCCCCTGGGTAGAGTGCTGTGGCATTACAGCTCACAGCAACCTCCAACTCCTGGGCTCAAGCAAGTCTCCTGCCTCTGCCTCCCAAGTAGCTGGGACCACAGGCATCTGCCACAACACCTGGCTATCTTTTTTGGTTGCAGCCGTCATTGTTGTTTGGCGGGCCCAGGCTGGGGATTTGAACCCACCACCTTAGGTGTACGTGGCTGGCGCCTTAGCCGGTTGAGCTATAGGCGCCGAGCCTTGAATTGACTTTTTAAAATGGCATGTAAGCAAGAGATCTCTTTGTTCATTTTAGATTTGGGAAAAATAAGAGCTTTCCAGCTGATGGGGTGGTTCCTATTTGTAATCCTAGCACTCTGGGAGGTTCAGGTGGGAGGATCACTTGAGGTCAGAAGTTCAACATCAGTCTGAGCAGGAGGGAGACCCTGTCTCTAATAAAAATAGAAAAATTAGCTGGGTCTCATGGGGTGTAGGTGTATTCCAAGCTACTCAGGAATCTGAGGCAGGAAGATCTCTTGTGCCCAGGAGTTTGAGGTTGCTGTGAGCTATGATGACTACTGTGCTCTAGCCAGGGTGACACAGTAAGAGCCTGTCTTAAAAAGAAGAAGAAAAAAAGAGTTTCCTCATTTTTCTGATGTAATTGACATTGATCCTTAAGGGCTATTTGGATTAAGGTCAGCCCATAGTCTTAGTTTTTCTTTTATTATTATCTCTTTCAAAGTAGAACTTGCCTAAGATTTTATAACATAGGAGTGTTCTATTCTTTTTTTTTTGAGACAGAACCTAAAGCTGTCCCCCTGGGTAGAGTGCTGTGGCATCACAGCTCACAGCAATCTCCAACTCCTGGACTCAAGCGAGTCTCCTGCCTCAGCCTCCCAAATAGCTGAGACCATAGGCGCCCGCCAAAATCCCTGGCTATCTTTTTTGGTTGCAGCCATCATTGTTGTTTGGTGGGCCTGGGCTGGATTTGAACTCACCACCTTAGGTGTATGTGGCTGGTGCCTTAGCCACTTGAGCCACAGGCACCGAGCCAGAGTGTTCCATTCTTAGTGCTGTTGACTTTGTCTGCAGAGAACTTCAGATATCCACAATATTCTACTCCCAGCTGCTCTTTGATTAACAGTACCTCCCTTCTCCAGAAGGAGCTCATTATGTATGTCTTCTATCCCCACTCTTGCTCAGAGGCTTCTTACCATATCATTCTGTCTATGCTGCCCTTTTTCTTTTTTTTAGCTCTTTCAATTTCTCTCTCTCTTCCTTTGTGCTGATGTAAAAAAATTAGCTTAAAGTTAATTCCATTTGATTTCTGTCATCCCCAGTTAAAAAGAAGAATGATGTTGGATGTAGTAGAAGTCCTGAATACCTTCTTATTATTTGTTATACAACTGAATTTCCTTTTAGATTCTTTTTGAATAGTGATACAATTTTGCTTAAGTAATCATATATGTAGAATACCTTAATCTAATCAATCAGTGGTGAATGCCAGTGTTGAAATCCTAGTGATGTATGCCTAGTATGTGTCTTAGTCAACCTCATAACCCTGTTACTTTTGAAATAACATTTCTTTGAAAACTACTTTTTTTTTTGGATACAGTCTCACTCTGCCCTAGGCTAGAGTACCATGGTGTCACAGCTTACAGCACCTCCAATTTCTGGACTTAAGGGATCTTCTTGCTGCAGCCTTCTGAGTAGCTGTAACTGCAGGTGCCCGCCACAATGCCTGGCCAGTTTTTCTATTTTTAATAGAGATGGGGTTTTGCTCTTGCTCAGGCTGGTCTTGAATTCCAGAGCTTAGCCTCCCAGAGTGCTAGGATTATAGGTGTGAGCCACAGTGCCCAGCCTTTGTGAAATTTCTTAACTCTTGAGTGCTAAATAATATAGACAT
Source organism: Galago senegalensis (assembly GCA_963575145.1). Taxonomy (NCBI): domain Eukaryota; kingdom Metazoa; phylum Chordata; class Mammalia; order Primates; family Galagidae; genus Galago; species Galago senegalensis. The sequence continues at coordinate 10,958 of CAUYTI010149899.1, read as the reverse complement.
AAAAATAATTGCTTATCTTGGCCATTTTTTGAAGGGTGTCTTTTTTCATCAGAAGAATCTTTGAAATGTGACTGCTGGATTCATCTGTACAGTGGGGGTGAAATTTTGCCTTCCTCTACCTGGGCATAGCTACTAAGTAAATTAAATAATTAAAAATGGAGTATAAGCAATAAAAGGAGAAAGAGTAGACAAGCCAGGTTCCTACAGCTGCTTCCTTCACACCCCTAATAGTTCTCTTAGAATGATGTGGGCACCTGATGGGTGCTCTTTTTATTAAAGAGTATCATTGAGGGAGAAGAGAGTCAACAGCAATGAAATTGAGATCATTCAGTAGTTATGAAAGTGAAGGGTGGTGTTGGTTGTCAGTGCTTTTTGGTTTCTGAAATGAATGCAGAAGATTCTAGATTGATATCTGGGAATACCCCTCTCTTCAGACCTTCATAATTAAAAAAAATCCATTTATTAAATGACTAACACGATCTGTTGTATACTATATAGAGAGATTGCTCCTCTCTAGGTGTTTGTAATTTAAAGGGAATAGTCACAGAGTGAATACTCATTAGGCTCAAACATTAAATAATTGTTTAAAAAAGTATTTATCTTGCCACGAATGGAGTAGTGCCAAGTGATTGGTATGAGGAAAGTATATTAGTTTAATTAGTTCAACATTCCTGTGGTTCGGCTATTTTCTTACTTCTCGTTATTTGGACAAATTTTTGTGAAAAAGACTAGTCAAGTGTGAGTGGGAGGGACTTAATGTCAGAGAGAGCCAAAAGATAAGAGTAGAAGGCTGGGCTGGCAAAGAGAATGAAGATTAAATGTATTCTAATGTACAAAGAATCTATGGGTAGTAAGGGTCCTTGAAGCTTGGTGATAGGAATGTGGAACTCACTTTGGAGTTACTTTCTGGTCAATAGGTAGGTGTGATGTTTCTGCAGTGGCTTATGACACATAAGTGTGGACAAAAGAGAAGCTAAATGTTTTTTAGAGTCCCACTTTTTTTTCCTTTTTTTTTAAGAGACAGAGTTTTACTTTGCTGCCCTCAGTAGAGTGCTGTGGTGTCACAGCTCACAGCAACCTCTAGCTTTTGGGCTTAGGCGATTCTCTTGCCTTAGCCTCCTGAGTAGCTGGGACTATTGGCACCTGCCACAACACTTGGTTATTTTTTTGTTGCAGTTTGGCTGGGGCTGGGTTGGAACCGGTCACCCTCGGTATATGGAGCCGGTGCCCTACTCACTGAGCTACAGGTGCTGCCCTAGAGTCCCACAGTTTATTAGGATCATTTAAACATGGAATGTGGCATTTAGTCTCAGCATACTTTAACACAGATCACATATAAACTTAGATTATTTTAAAGATTTATTGTATTACTTTATGCACTTTAGTTTTTTTTTTTCATTCAGTGAATTTTGAACTAAAGTAATTACTATGGCAAGGAAGAAGGTTAAATAAAAATTTGAGGAAAGTAATACCAGTCATAGGGAAATGCCATTATCCAAATTCAAACACTTTGAAATGCCTGAATTTCTAGACTACTGTCAGTTGGAACCATATTTTTTAAAAACTCACCAAGCTGGATTGTATCATTTTAATGTGGTAACGTTTATCAGAGAAAAGTAGAAAATGATCCTGGTACCGATTATCACTTGGGAGGAGGTTGAGAGAGGTGAACTTTTAATGAGACTTTGGCGTACCTCTGAGACGTGTCCAGCAAAATCAGTGAAGGAGCTGGCCTGAGTTATAGTGGGTTTTTTTGAAACCATCTGATTACAACTCCATGGGAATTTCTTCAAGTGAAGGTAATTTGTGGAACTTACTGATAAGGCTACTTACATTTTAAAAAGCTTTTTATTGCTTTTAGATATACTCAGAAAGGCCAAGATGTCCTGGGCTTCCCTGTTAATGTTATGGTTCCCTGAAGTCAGTGGTGGCATTGTAGCGGAGTGGATTCTAAATGACAGTAAATGGAGGGCTACTGTGGCAGGATTGCTGACGGGTGCTTCATTCAGTGATCGTTTTCACAAAAAAATGGGGCAGAAGAGGTCATGAAAAGGGTGGTGGAATTCTTGATTGGTGAGAGTGTTATTTTATCACCTTCCTATTTCTCTTCAAAGAAGGAAAGAACTTTTTTTGTCTGAATGTCAAATCAAAAGTAGTTAGTATTCGTCAGACCACCCTTCTCCATTCTAATGTCAAAGAATTTCAAGATCTCAGAAGTTGTAGGTGAAGCTTTATCCTCAATTCCAAAGGCCCTGAGGTAAAGTAAAGCAATTTAAAGTCAGGTTAGCCTCAGCATTTAGAGAGAACCTAAAATATATCTTCTAAAATATAGCTTGGTGTTACTTATAAGAGCACAAGGTACTAGGGCAGTGATCAAAATGACCCTGTGATAATTGGTGATGTCATATCCATTTCCTTTTCTTCTGTGATAGAATGAAAGACCCCAGGGACCAGGATGAAATAGTAAGTTATTCTTTCTTAATTTCAGTAAGCTTTTGTTTTTGGCTCATGCAACATTCTCTTTTTTTTTTTTTGGTCTGAAAAAATCTGTTTTCATGCAACATTCTCATTGACAACTAGGAAAAACATCCTTTTCATGAACTTACGCAACTTCACAGAAAAAAAATACAATAAAAAACATTTTATTTGTATCTTTCTAAATTAATTGCTCTCTTCTGTCACTAGATTTTTTTTGTTTTTTGAAACAGGGCCTCATTCTGTTGCGTTGGCTAAAGTGCTGTAGTGTCATTGTAGCTCACAGCAACCTCAAACTCCTCAGTTCAAGAGGTCCACCCACCTCGGCCTCCTGGGCTTACAGGCCTGACCCCCCCAGCCTATCTTATTTTCTGTATTTATTTTATTAATGCTGGTAATCACTGAAAATATTAAAGGATTTTAGTTAGTATTGAATTAAACTTATTTTTATATTAGAGGTTTTTATCATCTTGCAATGCTTTTATTGGTTTGAAATACAGCTTTTTATTTATGTCTTCATTTACCATTAATGATTTGTCTCTTTCCTTAAATACCTTATATTTGGTCAAAATAATGTCTGAGTATTTTAAGTTTTCTTCTTCTTCATATATATTTTTTCAAGACAGGATCTTGCTCTGTCACCTAGGTTAGAGTATAGTGGCATCATCATAGCTCACTGCAACCTCAAACTCCTGGGCTCAAGCAATCCTCCTGCCTCAAACCCTAGAGTAGCTGGAACTACAGACAGATACCACTATGCCTGGCTAAATTTTTTATTTTTTGTAGAGACGGAGTCCCGTTTTTTTTTTTTTTTTTTCTTTTTGCTAACACTGGTGTTGAACTCCTGGCCTTGAACAGTCCTCCCACCTCAGCCTCTCAGAGTGCTAGAGTTCTAGGCAGGAGCCACCATGCTTGGCAGGTTTCTTAACTTTTGTTAATGGAATTTTTGTTTTTCACTGTATCTTTTACTTACATGTCACTATAATTTAGGAATGCAATTTGAATAAATGTATTTTATATGTTACAGTAAAAAGTATGGTACTGACTTGACTGTTTTGGCTGTCATATAAGGATTATTTCTAAAAAATGTTTCCTTTGCCCTGGAAATACCCATGGAAGACCTAGCAAACTAAAGAACTTACTGAGAAAGGGTCTAGGAGAAAGAGAAGATGGGAGAGAATAAGAACTAAAACAAAAACAAAACAAGGCTTAGAGACTTGGCAATTGGATTCTGTCTACTCATTGGGGACTTCGGGTATTATACTATACTATGTATAGTGATGCCACTATACTAAATAACTATGTAGTTATTTGTTTATTGTTTTTGAGACAGAGTCTCACTTTGTCACCCTCGGTGGAGTGCCATGGCATCATAGCACATAGTAACCTCAGACTCATAGGCTCAAGCAATCTTCTTACCTCAGCCTCCCAAGTAGCTGGCACTATATGTATCTGCCATAATACTTAGCTATTATTAGAGTTGGGGGTCGTGCACTTGCTCAGGCTGATCTTAGACTCCTGAGCTCAAACAGTGCACCTTGGCCTTCCTGAGTGCTAGGATTACAGGTATGAGCCACTGAGCCAGCCTTACTATACTACATTTAGACCTGCGGTCTTCAACTTACGACTGAAAGCAGATCAATATTTCAGCAGTAGTGTGGGAATACTTTTTTAGTGGCTTTTTCCATTTCATAAAAATCCTTTAATTCTTTTTTTCCATAGCCAATCTTCTTGAAAGATATCTTGTTATTTTCACTTTTTTGGCATTTATTTAATTCACATTTATTTCACCATACTGAATGCCCTATTAATATTCCTAGTGATACTTCATCAACTGTTACTCTAATTGACCTTTTAAAATATTAGACACTGTCAAGCACTTCCTTTTTGATAGTTTCCTCTAAATCAATCTAAGTCATTGCTTCTTTTTTCTTTTTTCATTGTCTTCCTGCATTTCTGAATACTTTGCAGTTTCTTTTTTCTTTCCTTTATGTTGGGTATTCACAAGGGTTTATACTTGAATTTCTTTTTTCTCTGTCTTTTCTTTCTGGTTTGTTTTACCTGTGACCTCAGTTTCCACTGTCACTTAGACGTTGATAACTACCACATTTATAAGTTGATTGGGTTCAGGCTGTGTTCCTGAGCACAGGGCCTGTACACCCAACTTTCTACTACATATTTCTTTTGGGGCTCAGTCCAGGCACCTCAAACTCAATGTGTGAAAATTGAATTCATCATCTAATCTTCAAAATCCACTGTTCAGGGCGGCGCCTGTGGCTCAAAGGAGTGGGGTGCTAGCCCCATGTGCTGGAGGTGGCGGGTTCAAACCCAGCCCTGGCCAAAACCTGCAAAAAAAAAAAAAAAAAAAGAATCCACTGTTCACCCATAATTCCTATTTTTAGGGAGTATCTATTGTCCTTCTTATTTAACCTAAGCCAAACCTGTATATGTCCTATAATCCCTCTTCTGTCTCACCTCTACATCAGTCTGTTATTACTTTCTGTCAGTTCTGTCTTGGAAATCTCTCTTATATCTGGCCCCTTTTCTCTGTCTCCTCTGCCACTATCTTATTTCAAGCTCTCATTATTTTTGTCTGAACTGTAGTGGCTTCTTACCTAATCTCCCTGCTTCTAGACAGACAGCTTTTTCCTATTCATTCCTATTTCTGGCACAGTGATTCCAGAGAGATCTTTATAAAACTCAGTATGCCCTTGCTATTCTTCTTTTTGAAATCCTTTAGTGGTTCTGTTAATGTCAGGATAAAACCCAGACTCCTTAGTAGGGTCTGTAGGTCCCTTTATGAACTGAGCCCTCTGTATCTGTCCAGAATTATGTCCTGACATTCCCTGACAGGTGTTGTATATGCCAGCCATAATGAACCATTTGTACATCTCTGGGACCATGCTATCTGTTGTTTTTAAAAAAAATAAAATATGGCTCGGCGCCTGTGGCTTAAGCGGCTAAGGCACCAGCCACATACACCTAAGGTGGCGGGTTCGAATCCCCAGTCCGGGCAGGCCAAACATCAATGATGGCTGCAACCAAAAAATGGCCAGGTGTTGTGGCGGGCGCCTGTGGTCCCAGCTACTTGGGAGGCTGAGGCAGGAGACTCGCTTGAGTCCAGGAGTTGGAGGTTGCTCTGAGCTGTGAAGCCATGGCACTCTACCCAGGGGGATAGCTTGAGGCTCCGTCTCAAAAAAAAAAAAAAATAAAATAAAATAAAATATGCAGTAGACAAAGCGAGTCTCCATGATCCTCCCTAATTGTAGCTTTTCTATCATGAACCCTTTGTTCTCTTGAAATAATGCTCGCTCTTCTTTACCTGGTCACTTCTCTAATTAAATAAATATTTTTTACTACTTATTGCATATTAGGTATGGTTCTAGATGCCAGAAATATAGGGTGGACATAAAGTTCATGTGCAATTTAAATTAGGCTATTAGGTTAATTATTTAAATTAGGCTTAAATTTTTTTATTAATTATTTAAACTAGGTTTAAATTTTAAATTAGGTTAATTATTATTTAAATAATACTCTAATTTAAATTGCACATGAATTTTATGTTCACTCTGTATAATGATAAAACAGACAAGAATCTCTACACTTGTAAAGCTTTACATTCTAGAAGAACCCAGAAATGGGTTAGGTGCTTTTGTCTACACACAATGCCTTACTCTTTTTTTTTTTTTTTTTTTTTTGAGACAGAGCCTCAAGCTATCCCCCTGGGTAGAGTGCTGTGGCATCACAGCTCACAGCAACCTGCAACTCCTGGGCTCAAGCGAATCTCCTGCCTCAGCCTCCCAAGTAGCTGGGACCACAGGCGCCCACCACAACACCCGGCTATTTTTTGGTTGAAGCTGTCATTGTTGTTTTTTGGTGGGCCTAGGCTGGATTTGAACCCGCTACCTTAGGTGTATGTGGCTAGTGCTTTAGCCATTTGAGCCACAGGTGCTAAGCCACTCTTATTTATTTATTTATTCATTTTGGAGACAGAATCTCACTTTGTCACCCTCAGCAGAGTGCCATGGTGTCATAGCTCACAGCAACCTCAAAGTCTTGGGCTCAAGAGGTTCTCTTGCCTCAGCTTGAGGCAGGTAAAGCATTCTAGACTCAATACATACAAAGGTGAAAGCCTCCCAAGAAGCTGGGACTACAGGCACCTGCCACAACGCACAGCTATTTTTAGAGATGAGGTCTTACTCTTGCTCAGGCTGGTCTCAAACCTGTGAGCTCAGGCAATCTACCCACCTTGGTGCCTTACCCTTTTTAAAAAAAGAATATGCAATATGACAAAGACAAAATTAGTCTCCCTGATTCTCCCTAATTCTAGTTTTCCTATCATTAGCCCTTCTCAAGTCCACTGATGATGCATAAACTGACCTCTCTCTCATGTTATATGAAACTCTTATGAAAGAAACTGAAACTTACTTATGGAAGATAAAAATGAGAGTTTAAAATATTATTGTTCCCAGGGATATTTCATTCTAAAAAGCCAGAGAAAGATTTAAAAAAATTTTTTTGTTTTATTTTTAGAAACAGGGTCTCACTCTGTCACCTAGGCTAGAATACAGTGGCATATCAGAGCTCACTGTAGCCTCAAACTACTGGGTCCATGTGATCCTCCTACCTCAGCCTCCTGAGTAGCTGAACCTATAGGTGTGTATAACAAGCTTGGCTAATTTTTTTTATTTTTTGTAGAGATGGGGTCTCACTAGGTTGCCCAGGCTGGTCTTAAACTCCTGGCCTCAAAAATATTCCTGCCTTGGCATCCCAAAGTGCTGAGATTATAGGCATGAGCCACTGCACACAGCAAGGCCTGAGAAATTTTAAGCTTGGGGAATTTTAAGCATCAGATTGCCTAATATCAAGTTTAAACTTTAGAACAATCTGTAGTTTTCAAACTATTAAAGCTTAAAAAAGAAGAGGAAGAAGAAAAACAGCCTAGAATAGAACCAGTTAGGTTGTGGTATGTAACGTCACTGAATGTCTTGAAGTTAGTGGCCTTTAATTTTTACCATGATGATTGATTTTATGAGGAACATTGAGTCCATTTATATTACTTAATTATTCCTGGTTGTCAACTAGGGAGAAAAATACTGTTTACTTCCCTTTTCTTGAATCTTAGGAAGATTAGTGACCTATTTTAGAGGAAAAGTAGCATTATCTAATAAATGGTAATAATGGACAGACTCTATACCAAGCTCTCTGGTACACCTTGTGAATCCCGTTGGGATACCTGGCTGAGTCTGAGTTCGTCACTGCCTAGTTTGTGAAGATTTCCTGCTTAGAGCTTGAGGTTGAATTGGAATTTAAATCAGAGAAGTAAATGCTCTGATAAATTGAGATAACATTCAGTATGGTGAAAAAGAATAAGAAATGAAGAAAATATAACCTCATAGATAAGCTCCCTTTTATGGGAGCAAGAAAGTAACTTAACAGAGACAAAATAGTAAATGGTAAACTGGGGAACCTATGATAAAATAAGGTAGAGTTTTAAGCAAAGTTGGACTTTTTGCAGTCAGTGGAGAAAAACAAGAACATGTCTGAGATTTTTAGAGCGCCATAAAGGCCTCTGCCTTTGTCTTGAAATATATTTTCCATTTACTAGTAAAGGCTGAACATTCTTTTACAGATGTCATTGGCCTTGTGCAATGCAGATATGCTCGGAAGAGAAAAACATCTTATACTCCTTGTAGACTAACTAGATGTACTTTGAAATTTGGCTGTGTTGGCCTTGCCATGGAGTCACTGAGGATCTGTTAAAGAAGTTTAAGTTCAGAAGTTCTTATAATTGCTTCCTTAATTTTTACCCTGTAGTTCCATTCTGAATCTTCTCCAGAATTACTGGAATATATGAATTCTCCTCAGTCACTACCCCTACCTAGCAATCTTCATTAATCCTTGAAGTGATTTTCCCTGTAAAGAACAGTGGCAAAAAAATAAAATGGAATCCAGATTAACTGACTAGTTTTTATTCCTCATTCTGGTTCCTTAAAGCAAACCTTTAAAAGCTCTGTGTATTTGAGAGAGAGGAAAGAAGATTTATTAGTGAATGAAAGCTGCTGTTTTACTTAGAAACTCCTTTTAATTTTAGTCTAGGACATAAGTATCTTGGACAAAGGAAAAAGTGCACGTGGCTGCTGGATCCCTTGATTATCACTTTCCCTTCCACCTCCACTGATGCCCCTTAGTCCCTGACCTTCATGAATGGCAAGGCCCTGGCGGACCTTTTCTTTAGAGTTGCATGCACAGGAGCTCAGTCCAGCATCCAGAAGGAATTTAAGAGGAATCTATCTTACCTTGCTTCTCTCAAAGAATGTTAAGTAAGCTGTAACCCATAGCCATGCTTTTCACAATCCCCTATTTAGTCTTCTCTCTAATTCTTTCACTTTAGGGATGCTCAGAAACATCTCCTTCACAGAAAGAACCTGAGCTCTTTCTGGTACCTCAAACTGATTTTGCATACCTTGCTGGTGCATATCACTATGGGTCACCTTCAAAATAGTCTCCTTGACTAGCTATGCACTGATGCCAGTGCTTAGTCCACCCTTCAAAGCAATTTTGGAACTCTTTTTCTGGAATGGCCAGCAGAGATGTCGTCATAGGAGGTCGTACAATTAAGTTTGCAAACTCAAGGAGAGTACTTTGAAAGTGACTGAAGTGATATTCAGAAATAAGGTATGTAGCACTTTTTCTAGGATGAGTTCACAAACTTAATTGTCCAACTTTGAATTATACTGGAAACAGCATGTCCAACTGTCATATTCAGATGCCTTTGTGACAATTTTCAAAAAGTTCCCTTCCCCTGGCTGTTATAATCCTATAGTCATGATGCAAGCTTTGCCAGTTGGTAAGCCAAAGAAATCTATTCTGAAACATTCTTCTGTCTCCCCAAATAAAGCATCTTTCCTTCTCTTCCTTGTCCTGCCACTATTGCTGGTTAGCACACATCCTGAGCCACTGTCATATTGAGGGAGGCTGGCAATCAAGTAGGGCTGAAGGGACAGAGCCGGAATAGCTTGGACCCCAACATTCATATTATTTGCTTTGATCGGTCAGCTGCATAACCCAGAGAAGGAAAGAACCTGCCTTGCTGTACCTGGTGTACTTTGTTCATCCTGATGGTTGCCTGAGAACCTCCATCTGCTCCTTGTTCTATTGACTATAAGTTCGGAGATCCCTGAAAGTCTACCTGCCTTCACAGCCATTTTTCCTACAAGTGTTTAGAACTGAGGTTTCCTCTGATCTTGTTTCTCTGATCTGATTCCACATGCTTTCCTTAGTTTGAGAAATCCTCAAAATATATGATATCCTAGCACTCTTTTTTGCTTTCACTAAAATTCTAAATTCATTCTTTTAGGGTATTTTTTTCCATTTCATTGGATTTGGGATTCAGACATGTGCATAAAACTTACCATCTCAATCCAGTCTTAGTTATTATTATCTTACATATGTGTATTTGTGGTTTTGTATAATATCACTCTTCTGTGTATGATTGACTCAAAATGTTATTAAAGTTATGAACATTGTTTATAGTTTTTTTTCACTAGAAAGAGACACATTTCCAGCTCAAGTATATTAAAAAGTATAGAATATGTTAAGTTGATTTTGGAAGTCAATTCCAGATTTAAAAGAATAAAAGGCAATGTGACATAAATGTCTGAGACATGCAGATGACTGTTTTTATAGAGATAAAAATTGATGTTCATAACAAAATTTATTCTGGCTTATTTTACATGTAACACATGTGAATAGTTTTCATATATCTGTTTGTGAGAAGAGTATATTGCATTTGTATAATTTGACATATGTTCTAATATTTTGTGTTTTTTAACGTTATAACATAAGGATTTTTCAAAGTTACAGAGTCAAGTTCAAACTAATGGACTTCAGGCCAAATCAGGCCATAGACATGTTTTGTTTGGTCCTCAGAATATTACCTCACTCAGTTTTTTAAAAACTGAATTAATTGCTAATGTTAGAGAGTTAAGGTATTTCACAAGAGATCCTGACCTTCAGTTACTCTTGAAAAAAAATCAGAAGTTTTAATAACGTTGGATCCACATTCCTCTGTGGCAATAACTGACTAAAGCGGGTAGTGGCTGTCTTTGTTAGTAGTGTACAGCCTTCATCCTTCCCTGTTTTCTCCTAAGGCAGTCTGCTTCTCTCTTTATTGTTTCTTTGATGATTGTACAGGCATTTGACTTTGTGACCCCTACTATGTAGTCTTCATACCCATTAAAAAATTATTATGAAATATTCATGGAGTATGGGTACTATAACTTCCTTTTTTCTTTTTTTAAATATATATATATAGTTCTGTAATTTCCTTTTTTTTTTTTTGAGACAGAGCCTCAAGCTGTCCCCCTGGGTAGAGTGCTGTGGCATTACAGCTCACAGCAACCTCCAACTCCTGGGCTCAAGCGAGTCTCTTGCCTCTGCCTCCCAAGTAGCTGGGACTACAGGCGCCTGCCACAACGCCC